>PVIH01019255.1:5000-35947 GCA_004025045.1 Sigmodon hispidus | reverse complement strand
ACTATGTTCATAGCAGCATTATTTGTAATAGCAAGAACCTGGAAACAACCTAGATGTCCCTCAACTGAAGAATGGATTAACAAACTGTGGTACATCTACACAATGGAATACTACTCAGCAGTAAGAAAAAATGATATCCTAAAATTCACAGGCAAATGGATGGATTTGGAGAATATCCT
Source organism: Sigmodon hispidus (assembly GCA_004025045.1). Lineage (NCBI taxonomy): Eukaryota > Metazoa > Chordata > Mammalia > Rodentia > Cricetidae > Sigmodon > Sigmodon hispidus. Next base: position 35,768 of record PVIH01019255.1, on the reverse strand, counting down.
CCTGAGCGAGGTATCACAATTTCAGAGAGATATGCAGGGAATGTACTCACTAGTGGTCTCTAAACAAACAAACAAGAAAAAAAAAAAGCCAAACATGCCCAAGCGGCAAACCACAACCACTGAACAGCCTGGGATCAGAAGCACCCTGGACTGACCCTTCGAACCCCACTCCAACTATAGGAACACCAGACTCACTCTTGAGGGAGGGGGGACAAAACTGGATTTGGCCAGGAGTGGAGACTGATCCAAGCATTATTGGGTCAGTGGGACCATAGGACTCTCCGCTCTCTGCCCAGGGAGGGGATGAGGAGTTGCGGAGAAGAAAAATGACAAGATGTATTGGAAGGGGGAAGGGACCTTGAATAAGGATATACAGAGATGGGAAAAAATTTTTCAGGGGGAAAGCTGAACACAAAGTAAATATATATGTAGCAATCTTATTTGCATTACCACCGTTGATAAGCCATGCTTATGATTCTTATCCTCTTTATAGTTATTGTTAATTCTTCCTCATTTTAAATTTATGTAACTGTTTTTTTGTTAAATACAAAATAAAGAAGAAAAAAAAGTCTTTCAGTAAAAATGTTATTTGATGTGTGATTAATAGGTTCAAAATCTGCCCTAGATTTTGATGCAGCACCCATGCGGAAATGAGTCATGAAGAAGAAATTAGGAAAATTGGATAATACTTCCTCCATGGATATACACATTCTTTCGAGTTTCTGGTGTTATTTCTTTCTGTCTCAGTTTTTATGTATTTATTGTGTATCTTTTGGCTACTTAGAGTATTTCTAAAGGTACCAGGGATTTGTGCTGATAGATGCATAGCAAAGTAGTATGGCATGGCATCTAAGCAAGCCAAGGCAGATTCACACAGCCTTACCTTTCAGAGAACTGACACTAAGAAGGAAAGGCTGCAGCAGTCAAAAATGGCTTCTGCTCGGTTATGAACGGGATGTCTTCATCAGACCCCGTCAGCTATGCAGGAGAAGAGGCAGATATGTGGTGTGAGACAGAGGGCATGGGTGACTACAAGGAAAGGGTGCCTGGAGGCCACAGCAGGACCCATGCACGTATGAACTCAGACTCTGTGACAGAAGGCACAGGGTCTGCACAGGTTCAAGCTACATAGTACTGAAAGTGGGGAGGGGGGCCATAGGTTCCCATCCCTAACCCAGAAGCTGTCTGCAATTGGTACCTCCTTGCAAAAGAAAAAAAATGGTCTTCTCCAACGGAGTCTTACTGGGTATACTAGCCACACTTTAAGGCAGGCCCAATACCTAGCAGTAGTTGGCCAACACAAACCAAATACAATGATGTTTTTGTAGAATTTTATGTTTTTTATCTTTTTGGCCCTTTGGTTTCTGACTTTGTGTTTGTGTATGTTTCTTGTTTGTTTGTTGTTTTCTTCTATTTGTTTTCTTCTATTTGTTTGTGGTTAGTTTTTTTTGGGGGGGAGGGGTTGGGTTTTTTAGAGGAAGTGTGGAGGTTTTTTTTGGGGGGGAGGGGTTGGGTAGGGAGGAATTGGGAGAGGAAAAAATGTGATCAAAATATATTGCAAGCACTTGGCTAAACTCCTGGAGATCAGCTGAAGAGAAGGAGGAGGGACTGGATGAGCAAGGCAGGGTCAAGGGCACAGTGGAGAAGACCACGGAGGCAGCTGACTCAAGCTAATGGAAGCTCAGAGACTCTGGACTGACTGCTGGGGAGCCTGCATGAGACCGAACTAGGCCCTCGGAATGAGGGTGATCTTCACACTGATTAAATTGTTAATGGCCTCTGGCTACGGGACCAGGAATTCTCCTGGATATATGAACTGGCCTTTTGGAGCCCACTTCCTATGGTGGAATGCCTTACTAAGCCTTGATACAAGGAGAAAGGAATGGGTCCTGCCTCAACTTGGTATGTTAGCCTGTGTTGACTACTCAGGGGAGGCCTTACTCCCTTTAAGGGGTGAATGAGGGGGTGGGGGAGGGGGAAGGGATATGGAAAAGGAGAGGAAGGGGAAACAGTGGAGGGTATGTAAAAGGAATATTACTAATAATTTTTAAAATATTAAAATATATTGTATAAAAATAATTTTTCAATAGAAAGAATAATTTTTTCAAACTTTATTTATTTATTATTTATTTATTTGCCTTGGTGTTTGCCTGGAACTGGAACTACAGACAGTTGTTAGCTGCCATGTGGGTGCTGGGAATCGAACCTGGGTCCTCTGGAAGAGCAGACGATGCTCTTAACCGCTGAGCCATCTCTCCAGCCCGAAAGAATAGTTTTTAAAAAGTTTAGTTTCTCTTCCTCACCTCTTATCTTTGCCAATTACATAATCATGTCCTTTTTTTTCCATCTATTTAAAAATAAGTGGTAGCAGCTTACAGCCCTGCTTCAGGGAAAGGCTTCCCCAATGTTAACAGCTCTGCTCCAGCAAGGGAGGAACTTCTCAGGGAAGTTGTTATAGTCCTGCTCTGGTGTCCCAGAGTGTATCAACTCCACTCCCCTGAGGGTGGGCTTCCTCAGTCAAAGTGGGAGAGTAACAATCCGCTCTGCTAGGGAACTTTCCCTGAGTGGCAAGAGTGTTACAGCTTCATTCTCCTCAGCTTCTCTCTGTCCAGGCTCCTTCTCTGCTTTGGGGAAAGAAGAAGGTTGTCACCTAAACCTCATTCAAGAAATTTATTGGGAGGGAAGGATCCGGGAGAGTAGCTGTCTCAGCCCAGGGTGGGAGAAGACAGCAGGGAAAGAGCTGCAGGAGCAAGGTTTATATAGGGCTTCTTGGAAGCATAGCTTTGTAGGGAAGACAGTTCCAGGGTGGGAACTGGTTAGACATTTTAAGCCCTGATTTGGTTTTGGTTTCAGGGTCAAAATGTTTCTTTCACTGGTTCTTTTGAACTTTGAGGCTCTAATTTCAGGATAAATTTCTTTCACTGGCTCTGATTCTAGGGCCAACATGTGTTTCTTTGGTGCTAGTTTCAGAGTCAGGGCACATTTCTTTTTGGTTCTGGGTTCAGGAATAAAGTATTTCTTTCACTAGCTCAGGTCTTAGATCCAGGGCGGGTTTCTTTCACTAGCTCTGGGTCCTGAGCCCAGGTGTGTGTGTGTTTTTTTGTTTTGTTGTTTTGTTTTTAGGCTGGTCACTTTTCCATACACTAGACCCCCCTCCCAAAAAAAGTGTGCTCACCACATAATAATCAAGCTGATAAACCTGCAGAATAAAGAAAGAATGTTAAAAGCTGAAAGAAAAAAGGCCAAGTTACCTATAAAGGCAGACCCATCAGAATAATACCAGATTACTCAATGGAAACAATGAAAGCCAAAGGCCCTGGTCAGATGTTATATAGACACTAAGAGACCATGGTTGCCAGCCAAGACTACTATACCCAGCAAAACTGTCAATCACCATAGATGGAATATTTTTATATTTCACAAAGCCAAATTTAAAGAATACCTATCCATAAATGCAGCCCTAGAAAGAAAACTCCAACCAAATGAAGCTAGATACACCCATGAAGACACAAGCAATAGCTAATTCCACAGAAGCAAACACCAAAGAATACCACAAAAATAACAGGAAATTAACAATCACTGGTGATTAATATCCCTTAATATCAATGGACTCAATTCACCTATAAAAAGACACAGGCTAACACAATAAAAACAGGGGGGTGGGGGTTATTGTGTTAGCCTGTGTCTTTTTATAGGTGAATTGCTGCATATAGAAGACCTATCTCAACTTCAAAAACAGACACTGGCCCACAGTAAAGGGTTGGCAAAGGACTTTCCAATAAAATGAACTTAAAAATCAAGCTGGTGTAGCTATCCAAAGAGCTAACAAAAAAAGATTTCAAACTAAAAATCAAAAAAGGTCAGCATGGACAGTACCTTATTCATCTCAGAAAAAATTCATCAAGATGAAGTCTCAATTATGAACATGTATGCCCCCAATACAAGGGCACCCACATATGTAAAAGAAACATGAGTAAAGCTTAAACCCCACATCAAACCCCACAAATTAATAGTGGGAGACTTTAATACCCCACTCTCACCAGTGGATAGGTCTACCAGACAGAAACTTAACAGAGAAACAAGAGAGCTAACAGATATTATAACTCAAATGGACTTAACAGATATATACAGAACTTTCCACCCAAACACAAAGGAATATACCTTTTTTCTCAGCACCCTATATAACTTTCTCAAAACTGACCATATGCTCAATCATAAAGCAAATATGAATAGTTACAAAATAACAGAAATAACCCTTTGTATACTATAAAGCTAATGTAAAACAACAACATAAACAATAGAAAGTCTATAAATTTATGGAAATGGAACATCTCTCAATTGAACCACCTCTGGGTCAAGGAAGAAGTAGAAAAAGAAAGGAAAGACTTCCTAAAATTCAATGAAAAAGAATCCACAACATACCCAAACTTGTGGGACACAATGACAGCAGTGCTAAGAGAAAAATTCATACCACTATGTGCCTACATTTAAAAAATAAGAACACCTTGGAAATATATCACACAGGAGACTTAACAGAACAGCTGAAAGCTCAGGAACAATTAGAAGCAAACTCACCTAGAAGGAGTGGACCGCAAGAAATACTCAAACTCAGGACTGAAATCAATAAAATTGAAATAAAGAGAATACAAAGAATCAATTAATCAAACAGTTGGTTCTTTGAGGAGGTTACCATGATAGATAAACTTTTATCTAAATTAACCAATAGGCAGATAGAGAGTATCCAAATAAACAGGTTCAGAAAGAAAAGAGGGAATATAACAACAGAAAATCAGAGAGTCATTAGGTCATACTTCAAAAACATATACTCCACTAAATTGGAAAGCCTAAAAAAAATGGACAGCTTTCTGGGCTGGTACACTTACCAAAATTAAATCAAGACCAGATAAATGACCTAAACAGACCCATAACCTCCAAGAAAATAGTTGTTATTAAAAGACTCCCAAGTAAAAAAGAAAAGTCCAGGGCCAGATGGTTTCAGTGCAGAATTCTATCAGATTTTCAAAGAACTAATCCCAATACTCCTCAAATTGTTCCACACAATAGAAACAGAAGGAACACTGTCAAACTCTTTTTATGAAGTTACAGTTGCCCTGATACCTAAACCACACAAAGATACAAAAAACAAAGAACTACAGACTAATCTCCCTTATGAACATTGCTGCACAAATACTCAATAAAATACTAGGAAATCAAACTCAAGAACATATAAAAAAAAATCATCCACCATGATCAAGTAGGCTTTATCCCAGAGATGTAGGGATGGTTCAACATAAGAAAAACTGTCAATGTCATCTATCATGTAAACAACATGAAAGGAAAAAAAAAATGGTCATCTCATTAGATGCTGAAAATCCTTTGCAAAATCGAACACTCCATTATGATAAAAGTCCTGGAGAGACTAAGGATACAGGGAAAATACCTAAACATAATAAAAGCAATATACAGCAAGCTAACAGCCAACATCAAACTAAATGAAGAAAAACTCAAGGCAATCTCACTAAAATCAGGAACAAGACAAGGCTTTGTCTCTCTCCTTATCTATTCAATATAGTTCTCAAAGTTTTAGCTAAAGCAATAAGAGAACAAAAGGAGATTAAGGGGATACAAATTGAAAAGGAAGAAATCAAACTATATCTATTTGCAGATGATATGATTGTACACATATGTGACCTCCAAAATTCTACCAGGGAACTCCTACAGATGACAAACACCTTTAGCAGAATACAAGACTAACTCAAAAAAAAATCAATAGCCCTTCTATACACAAATGATAAAAGGGCTGAAAAAGAAATAGGAAAAACATCTATTTACCATAGCTGCAAATAGCATTAGATATCTTGGGGTAAATATTACCAAAGAAATGAAAGACCTGTATGACAATAACTTTAAGACACTGAAGTCAATGAAATTAAAGAAGATATCAAAAAAATGGAAAGATCTCCCATGCTCCTGGATAGGTAGGATCAATATAGTAAAAATGGCAATCTTACCAAAAGCAATCTACAGATTCAATGAAATCCCCACCAAAATCCCAACACAATTCTTCACAAGCCTCAGAAGAATAATACTCAACTTCATATGGAATAGCAAGAAACTCAGAATTGCCAAAACAATCCTGTTCAATAATAAAACTTCAGGAAGCAGCACCAACCCTGACTTCAAGCTCTATTATAGAGTCACAGTAATAATAATACTAATAATAAAACAGCTTGGTACTGGCATAAAAACAGATTTGTGGATCAATGGAATTGAATCAAAGGTCCTGACCTATGAATACCTGATTTTTCACAAAGAGTCCAAGAATATACAATGGAAAAAAGATAGTATCTTCACCAAATGGTGCTAGCATAACTGGATGGTGGTATATATAAGAATGCAAATAGATCCATATCTATCACCCTGCACAAAACTCAAGTCCAAGTGGATCAAAGACCTCAATTCAAACTGAGTTACACTGAACCTGATAGAAAAAAATATGGGAAATACCCTTGAACACTCTAGCACAGGAGAACACTTTCTAAATATGTCACCAATAGCACAGACACTAAGAACAACAATTAATAAATGGGACCCCCTAAAACTGAGGAGCATCTGTAAAATAAAGGACACAATAAGACAAAAGCGACAGCCTATAAAATGGAAAAGATTTTCACCAACCCTATATCTGACAGAGGACTGATCTCTAGAATATATGGAGACCTCAAAAACTAGAGGTCAAAATAACCAAAGAATCCAATTTCAAATGGAGTACAGAGATAAATAGGGAATTCTCAGCAGAAGAACTCCAAATGGCTAAAAGAAACTAAAAGAATTACTCAACATCCTTAGCTATCAGAGAAATGCAAATCAAAACAATTCTGAGATACCATATTATACCTGTCGGAATGGCTAAGATCAAAAACACAGATGAAAGCCTATGCTGGAAGGGATGTGGAGCAAGGGGAACACTCCTCCATTGCTGGCTGTAAACTTATATAGCCACTTTAGAAATCAGTATGGCAGTTCCTCAGAAAACTAGAAATCAATCTCCCCAATGATCCAGCAATACCACTATTGGGTATATACCCAAAGGATGCACATTCTTAGCCCAAGAGCATTAGCTCAACTATGTTCATAGCAACATTATTTGTAATAGCCAGAACCTGGAAACAGCCTAGATGCCCCTCAATTGTAGCACAAATTCAGATTGTAAGGAAAGAGACTCAGAGCCAAATATCTGTGAAAGGCTGAAATATCAAAGAGAGGAAACACCACAGTCAATTCTCACCCAGCTGTCTTGCAACTTACTGGTCACTTCTGCTTCTGCAGGTTTCCTATGAGGCCTTAAATACCCTTCTGGACAGCTGTATCCCATCCAAGGTTAGGATTAAAAGCAGGAACTACTCTATTTTGTAGCTAGTCTTGAACTCACAGAAACACAGAAAATTCAGTGTCTGAAGTTATGGGATTAAGGGTGTAGGTCACCCTCTCCCAGGTTTTCCCTGTGCTTGGGATTAAAGGTGTGTGCCATTGAATCCCAGCTGTTTGTTCTTGTACTCAAGGATCAAAAAAATTCCTGAGCTGTCTGACTAGGTTTTGACTGTGTGTTAAACTCTTGATATTTCAGGTTTTATTAAATATGTAACATATCACCACATTCAACTGAAGAACAGATTTTTTAAATGTGGTACATTTATTTAGCAGTAAAAAAATGGCATGCTAAAATTTGCAGGCAAATGGATGAATCTGGAGAGTATCATCCTGAGTGAGGTAATGCAGACCCATAAAGATAGACATATTATGTACTCACTCATAAGTAATTTTAGATGTAAAATAAAGGATAACCAGGCTACAATCTACAACCTCCTAAGCAGCTAAGTAACAGGACTAAGTTAAGAGAGACATCTGTAGATGCCCCTGGGAAGGGGCAATAAAGAAGATCTCCTGAGTAAATTGAGATCATATAAAAAAGGGGAGGGAGCCTTTTCACCAAGATGGCGCCAAAAGCGAAGAAGGAAGCTCCTGCCCCTCCCAAAGCCGAAGCCAAAGCGAAGGCCTTGAAAGCCAAGAAAGCAGAGCTGAAAGGTGTCCACAGCCACAAAAAAAAGAAGATCAGCACGTCACCCACCTTCCGGCGGCCCAAGACCCTTAGGCTCAGGAGGCAGCCCAAATACCCTCGAAAGAGCGCTCCCAGGAGAAACAAGCTTGACCACTATGCCATCATCAAGTTCCCCCTGACCACTGAGTCAGCCATGAAGAAGACAGAAGACAACAACACACTTGTGTTCATTGTGGATGTCAAGGCCAACAAGCACCAGATCAAACAGGCTGTGAAGAAACTCTATGACATAGATGTGGCCAAAGTCAACACCCTCATAAGGCCCTATGGAGAAAAGAAGGCATATGTTCGATTGGCTCCTGATTATGATGCTCTGGATGTTGCCAACAAAATTGGGATCATCTAAACTCAGTCCAGCTGGCTAATTCTAAATACACTTTTTCCACCATAAAAAAAAAAAAAGGGGAGGGAGCGAGGGTAGGTAAAAAGAGAAGATGAGAGAATGGGATGGTTGAGTCAAGGGAGCAACAGAGAGGGAGAGCAAAGATGTGGGTATCTTGATAGAGGAAGCCATTGTGGGTTTATAGAGAAACCTGGTGCTAGGGAAACACCCAAGCAATAGTGGAGAGGGAGCCTAAACTGACCTTCCCCTATTACCAATGAATGACCACCTTAATATACCATTATAGAACCTTCATCCAGCAACTGACGGAAGCTGATGCAGAGATCCATAGCTAAACACTGAGTGGAGAGGGAGGAAAGATCATATGAGCAAAAGAATCAGAATCATGATAAGGAGACCCACAGGGTAAGCTGTCCTGTGCTATTGGGGGTTCACAGACTCTAAAATGACAGCTGATGGACCTTGATGGACTAGCTCTAAACCCTCTAAATGTAGATGACAGTAGAAAGGCATGGACTGTTTGTGGAACCTCTTGCAGTTGGACCAGAGTTTATTCATGGAGCATGAACTGGCTTCTCAGAGCCTATACCCTACAAAAGAACACCTTACTCAGCCTTGATACTTAGGGGAGGAACTTGGTCCTTCCTCAACTGGATGTGCCAGACAGAATTGACTCATCTTGCAATTCCTTGCCCTCCCTGGGTAATGGATGAAGGGATGGAGTGGGGAGAGGCTAGGGGAGGACTGGGAGAATGGGAGGGAAGGGGAGCAGTGGTGGGTATGGGAAATTTTTAAATAAAAAATTAAGAAGCTGAAAAAAAATAAAAAATAAGCCATGAAGAGATGGGAGATACAGGGGGAGAGAGGAGAGACTGCCATAAGGGCTCCTAACAAGCAAATTGGTGAGGAAGTTGTCCAAGGGACTTGAACAAGTGGCTGAACCTGAGAAAATCCACTGGATTTTCATAAAGACAGTTTCTGCTTAGAATAAACCATCATAGCGATGTGGTTTTTCTAAATAGATAAAACAGAAAGTTATTTCCAGTGAATCTTGATATCAATGCTAAAATCAGCCTCCAGTGACCTGAGAATAAACCTGACTCTTGGAAGGTCATGGTTCTAGAAGAACTTTTCTGCCCATTAGTTTAAAAGAGCCAGGCCTCAAGTGCTGTGTTATAAGAATTAGGGGAATTATCTCTATGAGAACAGCGCACATTTGGCTCCTGATTTACTCTAAAGTTACCAAAGCAAAGGCTATAAAATTTGACTTCCTCCTGTGAAGTACATCCTCCTGATACAGTGTAAGAGAATTGATCCATGCATAATAAATGTTTTCATTATGATCACTACATCTTCCCCACCCCAGTGGCTCTTCATGGTTTGCGGTACTGAAATAGTCTGAGTACTGCAATTTATTTCTTCCCAAAAGTCCATGAGGTATATGCTATCATCAGCCAGTCTACTCGATCATGTCATTTAGATGTGAAACTGCTCTATGCTTTGTTCTCTTATAACCATTTATTGAAATAGTTTATAGAGTCATAATTCACTCTCAGTTTAAAGAAAACACAAGAGAATTATCTGTATAATAGAATAAGTAAATGGGGCTTCCAAAAAATGAGAGGATTCAAGGTTAAAAAAAAGTTCTGTGTGGAACCAAGAAATGCTTTTAGGCCATGTTTTATTGACAAGCATATTTCAATATATAGCTATATAGAAAAATAATGTGCAAAACTGGACTCTCAACACTGTGAAAAGAAATTCCCCAACATTGGTTTTACTAAGAATGTTCTAGAGTGAGTGAGAGACAAGAAGATAATTAAAGGCCCGAATAAACTGCAAAGAGAAAAAAAAAAAAAGAATGTTCTATATTTTCACATAAAGTGACATTTATCTATCATCATTGGGTCATATGGGATTTGCATATATTAAGTCTACCTCTCTATCATATTTGCAGATCTTAAGCCTAACCCACTAGAAAATCTTTCTGCAGGTTAATAAAAATGAAAGGCATGGAAAGATAAAATCTAGAAAGAAATATGAAAATCAACAGGGACAATGTTTCAATTTATTTTCTTAATACCATTTCCTGATGTAAGTTAAAATCTTAAGTAGAAAAAAAATGTTAGCTTTCAAAACATGATTTAACTTTTTCGATTATCTCCATTTCCAATTCTTCAGAATTGTAAAACTAGACTGGAAAATATCAGGAATGCCTTTGGCTTTTTTTTTATTTAGAATATATACTAAAAATCATTTTAACTTTTAAAAAATAATGTTTCTCATCCTTGAAGTATATTTAATATTCACTTTAAATGTTATGTTCATCTTTATGAGGTACATTGTGATAGCTTGGTTATGAATACATAGTATAGTTATCAAGCTAGGGTAACAAATATTTCTATCTCTTCAAACATTGGTCACTTTTGTGTTGGGAGCTTTATGGTCTTGTCATTTTTAAATGAATCACTTAGTTGTTCTAACCAACAGTCATCCTACTGTGCTGTAGAATCAGAAATGACTTCTCCGCCCTGTGTTCTGATGTCCCTGCACAATTTCTTTGAATTCCCCCACATCCATTCCCTCCCTAGGATTGATTGACCACATTCCACTTTCTGCAATATTATCTCATTGGTTTTTAGAAATTAACTTTTTTAAAGTTTTAGTTTTATGTCTGTGTCTTTCTTGCTTCACTTAAAAAAGTGACCTCCAATTCTATTTATGTTTTAGCTAATAGGATTTTCTTCCATGGCTAAATATTATTCTATTGCTAAAATAAATATTTTCTTTGCCCATTGAACAGAACCCTCCTCTACTATGCACAATAGATGGTTCTCAAAATGCAAATTAGAACTACCTTGAGATTCCATCTCACTCTAGTCAGAATGGCAGTCATTCAGAAATAGGTAACAACAAATGCTGGCACAGATATAGACGAAGGGAATCTCTGTATATTGTTGATGGGACCCCAGACACTATGAAAATCAGCATTAAAATTTCTCATAAAAATAAAAATACATGCACCTTGGGACCCAGCTATGCCACTCCTGATACTTACTTAAAAATTTCCAAGACAATAAATATATCCCAGAGATATATGTGCACATCAATGTTTATTGCAGTACTCTTCACAATAGCTAAATTACAGGATTAATCTATGACTACCAACAGACAGATAAAAGAAAATAAGCCATATGTAAAATTGCACAGTATAAAATTTTTCTACTATATGAATGAAATGTCATTTCAGAAAAAAAGTGTAAACAATAAAATATAATCCTATTGCACAAATGAAGACAGTCATCAAAATACAAATGTCCTGTTTTCCCTCATTTGCTTTTTATATTTTCCTTTTATTAAAAAGTGAATTCTTTTCTCATGCAATGTATCATGATTATAGTCTACCCTCCCTCTACTTCTCCCTGTTCCTCCCCTCCCTTCCATATTCATGTCCTTTTCTGTTTCTCATAAAATAGCAGGCTGCTAAGAGAAAATAAGCATGACAAAATAAAATATAATAATATGAAGTAAAAACTATCATATCAAAGTTGTACATGGCAACCCACAAGAGGAAGAGAGTCCCAAGAGCAGGCACAATAGTCTAACAGTCAGGAGTCCCATAAAAATACTAAGCTAAAAGCTATAATATAAAAAGAGAGGACCTGGTGTAGACCCATGCAGCCCCTGAACTTGCTATTCCAATCTCTGTGAGCTCTTATGCATTAAGCCAGGATTGCATGCTCTCCTGGTATCCTCCATCCCCTCTGGATCCTACAGTCTCCTCAGGATTTCCTGAGCTTTGATGGGGAGGGACCTAATGAAGACGTCCCATTTAGATTCATTCATATTCTCTCTCTCTCTCTCTCTTCCTCTCCCTCTCCGTGTAATGTCTGGCTGTGGGTCTCTGCATGTGTTCCCATCTGCTGCAGGAGGAAGCTTCTCTGATGATGGCTGACTAAGGCACTGATCTCTGAGTACAGTGGATGTTATTTAGAGTCATTTTATTGATACTTTTTTTAGATCTGTAGTGTTCAGCTTTACCCTGGGTCTCTGGGTTATCTAGTCTCTGGTTCTTGGTTACATTAGGTAAGGGTTTCTTCTTGTGGAGTAGGCCTTAGATCAAATCAGACATTTGTTGGCTACACCCACAAATTCTGTGCCACCAATGCCCTAGTATAGTTTGCAGGCAGGACAGATTATAGGTCAAAGGTTTTAAGGCTGGGTTGGTGTCCATTTTTCTCTTTTGGTAGCCTGTAAAATACCTTCCTACACTAAAGACACTAAAACATAGGGGTGAAGGCTTCACAAAGGCATCAGCTCAGTTTCTACATGTTCAGTGAGTTGTGTTGGTGTTGTCCTTAGCAACAGGGCCTCTGTCAGCTTCAGAAAGCAACCCTTTGTCTTAGCAACAGTTTGGGTTGTTTAGGAATTCCCATGAGAACCCCTTGGCAACAACTCAATTTAATACAATGCAGTTTCACCACTGGAAGCTTCACCTGGCAACAGGAAATGAGCAGTTTAGTCTCCGTGTTCCCCATACTGGAGGTCCTCATTAGGAACATCTTCACAGATTCCAAGCAGTTTCCCCGGCACTAAGTTTCTACATGACCCGCCCCCCACAGAATTCCTCCAATTCTAGCAATCTCTCACTGCACTCTCTTCTTCCAACTCATCTGCCCCACCCCACTCCCATCCCCACCTGCCCTGAGTCTTCCCATAAAATCTATTCTATTTCTCCCTGCTGGGGAGCTCCATACATCCCCTCTAGATAACTCCTCTTTACCTAACTTCTCTGGATCTACAGTTTATAGCATGGTTATCATTTACTTATAGCTAATACCCACTTAAAATTGAATATATACCATATTGATCTTTCTAGATATAGGTTATCTCAGAATTATTTTTCTAGTTCTATGCATTTGCTTGCAAATTTCATGATGTCACTGTTTTTAATAGCTAATATTCCATTGTGTAAATGTATCATGTTTTCTTTATCCATTCTTCTGTTGTGGGGCATCTAGGTTGTTTTTAGCTTCTATCTATTATAAATAGAGCCACAGTGAACATAGTTGAGCAAGTATCCTTGTAAGAATAGAGCATCCTTTGGGTATATACCCAAGAGTAATATAGCTGGATCCTGAGGTAGGTAGATTTCCATCTTTCTGAAGAACTACCACACTGGTTTCCATAGTGGCTGTACAAGTTTACACTCCCATAAGCAATGGATGTATTTCCCTTGCTCCACATCCTCACCAGCATGAGCTGTCTCTTGTATTATTGATTAGCCATTCTGACAGGTGTAAAATGGAATCTTGAAGTAGTTTTGATTTGCAATTCCCTAATGGCTAAAGATATCGAATATTTCTTTAAGTGTTTTTTTAATGCCATTTGAGTTTTCTCTATTGAGAATTCTCTCTTTAATCAGTATTCCATTTTATAATTTGATTATTTTGTTTTTTTGATATCTGGTTTCTTGGGTTATTTTTATATATCAGGATTAGTTCTCTATTAGATGTAGAGTTGGGAAAAGATTATTTTTTTCTGTAGGCTGCACTTTGTACTTTGCCTTGCAGCAGTTTTTCAGTTTTGTAAGGTCCCATTTATTAATTGTTAATCTTAGTGTTTACATTTATTGATGTTCTGTTTAGAAAAATCACCTCCTGTACCAATGAATTCAAAGCTATTTCTCAGTTATTCTTCTGTTAGGTTCATTGTATCTGATTTTATGTTGACTCACTTGAGCTTTGTGCAGGGTGATAAATAAGAATATATTTGCATTCTTTTATATGCAGATATTAAGTTAGACACCATTTGTTGAAGATGCTTTCTCTTTTTCAGTGTGTATTTCTGAATTTTTTATTATGAATAAAGTCACATTTTCTATCTGTGTATACATATTACTCAAGGTCCAGAGTCTGTGAGCTCCCATTAGCTTTTAAAATTTTTAAATTTTAAAAATCAGGTATCCATAAGTATGTGGATTTATGTCTGGGTCTTCAATTCCATTGATCAATGTCTGTGTCTATGACAATACTTGGGACTTGCTATGTAGATCATTGAACTCACTGAGAACTGTTCTGTCCAGTCTCAGCCACCCCCAGAAAGATCCCTAGAGCCACACCAACTCTCCAAATGCAAATGCAAAGCAAAGTTTATTACAGATATACAGCTGTGCTCATCTCCTGCCACATAGTAGTGCTAGTGGAAAGGGAGCCACCCCTACTCTAAAGCAAAACTTTTAAAAGCAAAGATCAAACAAAGACCATAGGAATGCCATTATCAGGCTGGGGAGTGAGGAACCTAGAGAAAGTCTCTTTAATATCCTGTCAGATGGGCTCCCAAAATAGCTTCAGGCCTCAAGGTGGAGGGACTTTAGTTTCCACAAACCACTTACCTCTGTCTTCCAGTTTCTGGGATTAATGGTGTTAACCAAGACACTGACTACTGCCATTGCTCTTGGTTATTTACTAGAACTAGATGGTAAGACCCCATTATTGAAATCATCACACATTTTGGATACAGTATATACAAAACTCAAGCTAAAACTGAGACGGAACTTCCTCCCTAGTAGCTAGCATTCATAACTCTAGAAGGTTCTATATAGGCTTCTGCAAGAGAAAAGTTGTCTAAGTTATGTGCCCTGCATTGTACAATACTGACCACCCAGGTAATAATAATTCTTTACATGCATGTATGAAATTGTCAAAAAAAACAATAAAAATGTCCTTATGCAACCCAGTACCTTCAATAGATAA
This sequence comes from Sigmodon hispidus, assembly GCA_004025045.1. Lineage (NCBI taxonomy): Eukaryota > Metazoa > Chordata > Mammalia > Rodentia > Cricetidae > Sigmodon > Sigmodon hispidus. Next base: position 20,551 of record PVIH01019255.1, on the reverse strand, counting down.
ACACCAATGGAACTTTTTTCTTTTTTAATTTTTTATTATGAATAAAGTCACATTTTCTATCTGTGTATATTCTTATTCAAGGTCCCTTCCCCCTCCCACCCCCTCCAGTCACTGTCTCTTCCCCACATCTCCCCATCTCCTCCCCAGCATGGGCAGGAGGTCCCAAGGTCCCAATATTGCTCAGTTCAGCCTCCCACCAATGGAATTTTTAAAACTTAAGTTGTCTTTAGGGAAAAAAAAAAAAACACTTCCTTTAAAAAGTGAATATTCCCACTTCCCTTAAAAGACCACTGAAAAGATGCTCTTGAAATATTTCTTTAACTCCAGCTAGGTTTTATTAATTAGATGTTGTTGTTGTTGTTGTTAGTATATGTATATAAGCTTTAATATAGAATCTATTTTTCCAATATTCTATGGGAAACTCAACTTGCTTTTGCTTGTAAAGCCCTAGAACATAACCAAAACTCAAATGACTTATCTATACTCTCACAATTTCCTATTTCTTCACTTTGGCCTTATTTCAAATGTATCTCATCAGCTTCAGCTGTGTGTCTAGTAAAGCCTCGGTTCCTGTGAAGTCAGCAACATTCTAGTCTTCCCCCTTCAAAACACATAAGATTTTGTTTGTGCAAGATGTGAAGACATAATCCAAAAACTATGCATTATAGTATGAACTCAAGGAAATAAACCTGTTATTAATTTGTAAGGAAATTAAGACTGAGGGATATCTGGTAATGTCTAGATGGCTTTCTGGATAGCTTTTGGGGAAAATCATACCAGGTTTTCTAACAAGCACATAAAATTCGTTTGTCCTACTTTACCTTCTATTGATATGCTAAAACACTCTGACCAAAAGCAACCTGAAGAGGAAATTGTTTATTTTGCTTATACTTCCATGTCACAACCCATCATGAGGGAAGTCAGGGGGAGGAAGCAGAGACCATGGAGCAATGCTGCTGACCAGCTTGCTTCTACTAGCTTACTCAGCTGCCAGTTTTGTGCAGCCCAGGATCTGCTTCCCAGGGGTAGGACCTACAGTGAGTCAGCCCCTCCACATCAATCATTAACTATAAAAAGTATCTTGTATCTCCTTAGACTTGCTTACAGACCAATTTGATTGAGACATACTCTCAACTGTGATTCCCTCTTCCTAAGTGACTGTATTTTGTTAAATTCACACATATACACACATACACAGACACACACACACACACACACACACACACACACACACACACACTCCAGCAGTTCCTATTAACTGCATTTTCAACTCACCAGGGCAATTGTTTTAAAATTCTTATTTTTGTTGGCTCTACTATGAATTAGCTTCTGTCATTTAGAATAGGAACTATTTGCCCAAGAAAACTTTTCTGCTAGAACCTCAAGCATACAACAATGTGACTTCAAATGAATGATCCTGCGTACTTGATATTCTAAAGGCAGAACAAAAGGAATTGATTTCAGATCTGTCATTTTCTCCCAACCTCACTGCATTTCACAGTATGTCAGTCTATACTGTGCAGGTAGCCATAGTTTTTGGTTCTTTCCCCTTTTGATGTGTTGGAGAGAAGGATTAAATGTATGGATTCTTTTAACACATAAATTCTCATCTTCCTGGGTGTCCAGTGAGAACCAATAATGTAGCTAGTTGGGACTTTTGTCACCCAGCCCCCCAAAACAAGGAGTTCTACTGAAATCTACCGAGACTCTGTTTCATTTACTCCTGGATCTCATTAGTAAAAATGGGGTTTGGAGGTGGGTGTAGCTCAGCAATGCTGTGTTTGTTCAGCATCTATAATGACTTGGGTTCCAGAGTCAAAACTGCAAAGTTCAAGTGAACTCTAATGTGGCTAAAGTGTCTTTGTCACTGACTCTGTATATGGGAACTATTTGTCTATGTGTGCAACTTAATATACTTAGTACTATTGAAAACCAAAAGATATTTTTCTTTTTTCTTTGTTTATATTTGAAAACTTATAAGATATTTTTCCCAAGTATAATCCTGACTGAAAATATTTCCTCAAGTCTTCAAATTTTATTTTTATTGTTTTATGATATCTGGGCTCTCAATAAGCTTATTTATATTCTGTGTCATGATACCAAATTTTTGTTCCGTTTTTCTTTTATTATTTACTCTTTATGTCTTTTACATCATACATCTTCATCTCATCATTTCTCCATTTAATTAGCAAAAAAAAAAAAAAAAAAAAAAAAAAAAAATGGAAAATCTAGCCCTAATACATGGCTTTTCCACCAGCCCGTGTTTTACCTGTTCCAATCCTTTGACATCTGCCCCAGCTGATGTTTAGAACAGCTAAAGGTTCGGCTGTAATTTCTCCACTGCAGGGAAGCTCCGGTCCCTTCCTCCTCTTCTTCCACTCCCTTCTCTCTGGGAAACTTTTTTCTTCTCTGAAGAAGCAGCTGCGCTTCATTGCTCCCTTTCCCCATCACCTACCTTCTGTCACACCCCAGCTGGGAATTGATTGAAGGGAAAAACTGAGAGCTGGAATTGTTTCAAGTCATTTTCTTCAGAGCCTCAGGACACCCAGGGACTGATTCATACACTTCTCACCTCCGTTCAACTTTCTCTTAATTCTTCCCAGCTCTTACTTATCTAAAGGCACAGAACAGCGTGTGGCAGCCTGTCACCAAAGGAAACCGCACCATCCCAAACCCCATTATCACTACGACATTTGATGCCCTAGCCTGTGAGACTAATATTGCCTTTGCCAACACTTGTCAAGTCAAGAAAATTATAAAACGTAATCAAGTTATCCGTCGTTGTCTGTGAGCTGCTGAGAGTCTGTCTCCCGCTGCAATTAAGTGGGATGTGTTTCAGAAACAGGAAACCAGCTAGAGATCAGGGGGCCTGGCTCAGTCAACCACAGAGCTTGCCTAGGACTTCTGATGTGACCATTTGCCTTCTGCCACGTTCCTTTAAAAAATATATGGGTCATTATGAAGATAAATCAGAGGGATTATAGCCAAGAACTCCAAGCATGTAGCAAGAATCACGAGATATGGGATGCCTCATTCCTCCAGCCTTCAGTCTCAGAGAAGAAAATATCATAGGAACCCAAACGCCAATAATATAATGTAGTAGTTTAACATAAACCAGAAAAGGTCTTTTTATTAGGCATACTATTGATATGAAGATTCTTATGTGGGTATACAAATGTCTATCAAGAATATGGGGGAAAAAAAGAAGTAGAGAAGCCATTCATCCTAATAGTCCAGAGAATTAATATAAGACTACATTGTATTCTATAAAAGTTGTATACATTTTTTTTACCAGATAAACCTTGGATATTTTCAAAACCTATGGCAAAAGGGAATAAACCGTGAGTATTGCTAGTATGAAAGAAAGGAGGGAGGGAAGGAAGGAGGGGGAAAGGCAATGCATGTCATTGGCTTACACTTGGGTTTTGTCCATATCCTTTGTATTCATTAGTTGCAAGGGGAGCTCTTTCTTTTTTTATTTATTATGAATAAAGTCTCCATTTTTATCCATGTATCCCCCTTGTTCAAACTCCCTTCCCGCTCACGCCCCTCCCAGTCACTCTCTCTTCTCCCCATCTCCTTAAGTGGGAGCGCTTTCAGACTTCATTATATGCTTGATCCTGGCTCTTTTATGTAAAGCAATAAACTAGTGTAACTGTAGATGCTGCCGCATGGTGGTTTCTCACTGAGTTCCGAAGCCGCAGCTGTCAGAATCATCACTCTGCCTTCCTTGGAACTGAGCAGGACAGCAGGTGCTCTCTAAGTTCTTAGGATGTGTATGGGTTAGAAACAGTGAAGCCAAGTGACATTGACAGAGGGAAATTAAAATAAGATCGTTAATTTTAGCACCAATGAGGCCTAGCATGTAAAATCACTTGCTTTTTTTATCATTGATATTTCTCACACAAACCAGAAAGCCATGTGTGTACATACCCACACACACACACACACACACTTGACCTAACATGGTCTCATGCATATCTCCAAGTTTCAAATAGCTTAGCAACAAAAGCGCTAGTGGATTGTATTATAAAAATGTTTACCTAAAGCTACCTGTTTTAGATGAATTCCTTTGCCTCTAGCTGGATGGTAGTGTGTAGAAAAATGCAAATAGATCCAAGCATGTCACCCTGCACAAAACTCAAATCCAAGTGGATCAAAGACCTCAACATAAACCCAGCCACTTTGAACTTGATAGAAAAGAAAGTGGGAAATACACTTCTACGAAGTGGCACAAGTGACCACTTCCTAAATTTAACACCAGTGGCAAAGACACTAAGACCAACAATCAATAAGTGGGATCTCCTGAAGCTGAGAAGCTTCTGTAAAGCCAAGGACATTGTCAATAGGACAAAACGCCAGCCTACAGAATGGGAGAAGATTTTCATCAACCCTACAAGTGATAGAGGATTAATCTCTAAGATATATAAATAACTCAAGAATCTAGAGCCCAAAACCTTGAATAACCCAATCAAGAAATGGGGTTCAGATCTAAAAGGGGAGTTCTCAGCAGAAGAATTATGAATGGCTGAAAGACACTTGAAAAAGTGCTCAACTTCTTTAGCCACCAGAGAAATGCAAATCAAAACAACTTTGAGATACCACCTGACACCTGTCAGATTGGCTAGGATAAAAGTCACAGATGACAGCCTATGCTGGAGAAGATGCAGAGCAAGGGGAACACTCCTCCATTGTTGGTGGGAGTGTAAGCTTGTTCAGCCACTCTTGAATGCAGTATGGCGGTTTCTCAGAAAACTGGGGATCAATCTCCCCAGGGATCCAGCAATACCACTTCTGGTTGTATACCCGAAAGATGCACATTCGCACTCCAAAGGCATTAGCTCAATTATGTTCATAGCAGCATTATTCATAGTAGCAAGAACCTGGAAACAACCTAGATACCCCTCACCTGAGGAATGGATTAACAAATTGTGGTCCATCTACACGATGGCGTACTACTCAGCAGCAAGAAAAAAATGATATCCTAAAATTCGCAGGCAAATGGATGGATTTGGAGAATATCCTCCTGAGCAAGGTATCACAAACTCAGAAAGATAAGCAGGGGATGTACTCACTCATTAGTGGACTCTAAACAAAAAAAGAAGAAGCAAAGCATGTCCAAGCTGCAAACCACAACCACTGAACAGCTTTGGATCTGAAACACCTGGAAGTGGCACCTTGGATCCCACTCCCTTTGGAGGAACGCCTGACTCAGTCTTGATGTTGGGGAGAGGAAACTGGATGTGCCAGGAGTGGATGCTGAACTGTTGAAACGTTGGGACCTCCTGCCCATGGGGGAGATGGAGAGATGTGGAGAAGAGAGAGTGACTGGAGGGGTTGAAAGGGGGAAGGGACCTTGAATAAGAATATACAAGGATAGAAAATGTAACTTTATTCATAATAATAATAATAATAAATATAGATAAGAAGTTGGAAAAGACATGAGCACACACAAACCAGAAGAAAGTTGGTACAACTCTATCAGCACTACAGACATAATGACAAAGAAACAATTTGCCAAAAAATTATTTAGGACATTTAATCATCTAACTACATAGCTAAAATATATGTTAAAAACATTAAGACATTTTTAAATGAAACTTACAATTTCCTAACCTCAGCAGCTGTAAGAACATTACAGATTTAAACAATGTAACAATAAAGCTTGTGACCTAATGGGATTACAAGTAATTGTTCCTCAGTATCTGTGGGGATTTGTTCCAAGACCACCTCAAAGATTCCAAATACTAGGATGCTTGTCTCAAAGTTGGACAAAGAAAACCAACAGAATAAAAAGAGCCCCAAAAGAAGATACTAGAATCAGAGCCCCACTCATTCAGAAATGTGATAAAAATACTAAACTGAAAGCTATAATATACTCAAAGTACCTGGTACAGACCCATGTTGTTCCTGTGCTTGCTGCCCTAGTCTCTGTGAGTTCATATGAGCTTTGCTCAAGTGATTTGAAGGACCTTGCTCTCCTGGTCTCCTCCATCTCTCTGGCTCTTAAGCCCTTTCTGCCTCCTCTTCCATGGGGTCCCTTGAGCTCTGAAGTGGGAGAGAGCGTTGTGGAGACATCTCATTTAGAGCTGTGTGTTCCAAGGTCTCTCACTCTCTACATAATATCTGACTGTGTGTCTCTGTATTTGCTCCCATTTGCTGCAGGAGGAGGCTTCTCTAATGATGGCTGAATAAGGCACTCATTTATGAGTATAGCAGACTATCATTAGAAATCATTTTTTGTTACTTTTTTTTTTAGGTCACTAGCATTTGGTCTTACCCTAGATGTCTGGACTATTTGGTCTCTGGTTCTTGGTCATCAAGCAGTGCCAGATGTAAATTCCATCTCATGGAGTGGGCATTGAATCAAATCAGACAGTGGTTGGCTACTCCCACACGGTTTGTGCCAACATTGTCCTAGTTTCTGATTTCCTCAAGCAAATACCACTAAAATGCATGTACAATCTTGACAAATTCTCTCATCTCATATTTTCTTTTTGATCAATTTGCTATTTATTTTGCTTCAGTTTTTTTCTGTATTTTTGATAGGGTCTCACTATATACCCCAGCCTGGTCTGAAATTCACCAGTTAACCCAGGCTGGCCTTGGACTCACAGTAATCCACAGCCTTCATCTCCCCAGTTCTGGGACTAAAATTATATAGTTCTATGCCTGGTTCTCATATTTTCTTCCCTTACTATTTTAACTTTTAACTTTACAAACTATAATTTATGTATTTATTATGTTGCAGCTCTTCCTGAGCTTTCATTACAATCTATACTGGACCATATGTGTCAACTCCTTTATATTTCTTTATTTTCCATACCATGCCATGTGCTAATCCCCATCTCCATTCATTCTATCCCTGCTGTCAAATGGGAAGATTACAGTCTTAATAAAACATTCTCTCTCAACTTTTATGTGAATTTTTCCTCCAGTCTTGTTATACTTTATTTCCCTCCATATCTTCCCATATTTTATGCAAAGAAAAATGTGGACATATCTTCATGGTTTTTTATTCTCTACGAGCATCATATTACACTTTTAGCAATTTACCAACTTGAACTGAGCATTAATATTGTTTTATAGGCTTGTTCTAAAAGATTTTTTAAAAAACAGAAATGAAGGAACCAAATAATAGTGACATGAAAAGGAAATTTTTAGAAAGAGCTATGTGCAGATAAAAAAAGTGTAAAAATTCAATGAGCTATACATTTATGAACAGTTCCCATTGTATGATTTTTGTTCTAAATTTTTTTAAAGCAGAAATGAAGGAACCAAAAAACAGTGACATGAAAGGAATTTTTTTTAGAAGGAGTTATGTGTTGTTTGCAAAAAATTCAATGAGCTATACAGTTATGAACAGTTCCCATTGTATGTTTCTCTTGAATAAAAAATTGTAAAATAATTGGACTACAAAAAAAAAATGTATGGCACACTGAGAGAATTGTGCCTGTGTCCTAGTTTTGCCTAAGATCAGTCCGAGAAGGAAAAAAAAATGAAAAGATAAGATCCATTAATGCTAACAAAAGTTTTGGGAGGAGGAAGAATAGAGAGTCTACCACTGCCTATAGGAGCTAGCCTGCAGGCAGAGATGTCACACCTGCATGGCAGACACTGATTACTGCTCAAGACGGTACTTACTGTGGGAAACATAATTCTCTCCAGCTATCCTGAAACTTAAAGGAGATGTGCCTTAAATCTATCTAATTCTCTTTGAGCTGGCTGATTGTATGTTTGCCAAGGCCATCTAGCACTCACAAATTGAGCTTCCCACGTATACCGATGTGAGAGAATAGTGGTCTAGGAAGACAGCTGGTGCTAATCATGGATTACACTCGACGGAGTTTCCAGTATAAATAAGCCGGGTTCTGATTTACGAATCAGTCCCTTCAGAGTCTGATTACTGTGAACCAATTCAACATGTGAACAACTGAAAAGTGCTGAAAACTGAGGAAATCTCAAGACAAGAAGAGGCGGTACAACAATATAAAAGCAATTGTTTGTGCATCCTTACAGTACCAGGAGAGAAAAGGCGGAAACAAGAGACACGGAGCCTCCAAAAAGTAGGAGAGTCAGGTATTGTGAAAAATTGCAAAATTGAACAAAAAGAAAAACAAAAGAATATCTTTGTTACTTCCTACCCAAAAGAGAAAACCACTCATTTTCCAAAGAATAAGACTGTTTTTCCTTATCCCACTTATATCCTTTAGTTCCTCCGAAGAGTACTTTTGCAGAACTATTTAGGAATATGCATCTATGCATACAACAATGATTAACCCAAAAAAAGAGGGCATAAATGTGACAGAGAGAAAAGAGGGGTCGATGAGGAAGCTGGAAGGAGGAAGGAAGGACTGGTGTGATTATATTATAATCTCAAAAAATTAAAGTAAGTAACTTTTAAAGAGAAAATTTTCTAATTTAAAAATCACTTTTCCTATAACCCAGTCTTGGTCCTTCCTCTCCACCCTCAGCACGAGCAAAGATCTCCTTGTGGGTGTATTTCACTCATCTAACCAAGAAAATTGATTCAGAAAAGCTCATGACCCTCGTAACAGGAAGAGTCTGTCTTGAGGTCTACGCTAGTGCAAGCTAATAATTTAAGACTGGCATTGCTTAAGATGCCTCCACCACACTGCAAGACTACTTAAGACCAACTCAGTGGCCAGCAGATAGAATGACCCTATAATTAAAAGTCAGACATTTGTGTCTCATACAAACGCTAAACAAGCTTTCAGGTGAATGAAAAAAAACTTTAAAAAGGAAGACATGACTGGTCCTAGGTATTGTGGGGAAGGTTTATCGTAGATACAAGAGAGAGTATGCCTAGAGGGCAGAGACATCTAGGAGAATCCAGAGTGATCATGACACTGAGCTGAGCCACACCAGGTAAAGGGAGAGGAGAGGTCAGGAAACAAAGAAGCCAAGAGGGTAAAGAGTGAAAACAAAACAAAACAAAACAAAACAAAAAAAAAAAAAAAACTGGCTTGATTATATAAGGAAGGACAGCCCAGTCCCTAGACTGGAGAAGTTTAGGGTAAGGGCCAAGACATGCCAGCCATATCCTGTAACAGGTGGGGACTGAGGAATGTTGGGAGAATCTGGCAGCAAGGTTGGCCTTGATGTATTATATAGGCACCTCAGTTAGCCATTTGTTCCATGTTTGAGACCTAACACCAGGAAAATAATGTGAATCTACACTATTAAACAAATAGCAGAGCCCATGTAACATGGCTCCGGGGACAGAGGTAAGTAGGGTCTTTATAGCATGAATTGTGTTCTGAATCTTCACTGCATTTCATGCTGCCAATAAACCTAAATTTGCTAAATTCATTGGAGTGTGGCTCTTCCTTGAAATTTAGTGGGAGAAATTTTGACTTAAAGAAAAGAGCAGTGGAAAAAAAATCTTTGTCATCCGCAGTAATTAAAGGGAAATTATTTTATTTAAATGCTAGCAACTTGGCAGGGGGAAAAGAAACCACTGGATTCAGAGACATCTCACATCAATGTCAATTTGGGAGTGCTAATTAAATATAAGTGGCATAATGTGCTTTTCGTGCTAAAAAGATATAAACTTGACATATAATCATCACAACCTTTAGTAAAACACGTTTTCCTAGGATGGTGTCTACCAAATTAATCAGGTTACTTCCAAGCTGTCAGGGTAAGAACAAAAGTAATAAAGGCAATACAGGAATCAAAAGACCTTCATGAGGGCTCACCTTTACTGATTCCCACCAACCAAAATAGAACTTCTATTAAGAATGTCAGTGAGGCCCTCCAGCAGGGGAAGCAAATCAGTGCCTTGCTTAGACACCGGCCTCCTGCAGCAGATGGGAGCAAATACAAAGACAAATATGTGGAAAGGAAAAGATCTTGGAATATTCAGCCTCAAACAGGATGTCTTAATCAAATCCCTCCCCTCAAGGCTCAGGAATCCCCACTGAAAAGCAAGTAGAAAGACTGGAAAAGCCAGAAGGATGGAGGACACCAGGAAAATAAGGCCCGCTAAGTCAACATGATCCAAGCACATATGGATTCACAGAGACTGAGCAGCAAGCACAGGACCTACACGGATCTGCATCAGACTGAGGCCATCGAGCTGAAATAAGTGAATACATGCCTATGTGGCTCCACCCCTAACCCAGAAGCAATCTCAAATTGATAACCGCTTACAAGTGAATATTTAGTTTCCTCCTGGGTAGTAACACTGGGAAAACAAAGTACTCTTAAGAGTAGGCAGATGTCCAGCATTAAGATGGCCAACAGAAAATGAACTCAATAGCATCCTTGTATCATAATACTGCGTCGGGGCTTTTCCTTCCAGTTTTAATTTTATGCTACTATTTTATTCTTCTTTCTTTTTACTGTACAGGCCCTTTGAGTATGTGTTACAGCTTCCAGTTTAGTGTTTTTATGGGACTCCCATGTGTACAAAGGAATGGTGTTTCTGTTTCTTGTGCCTTCTCTTGGGCTCTTTTCCTTCTGTTTGTTTTGTCCAGTTCTGGTGTGTTCGTTTTTTGTTTTGTCTTGTTTTGTTTTCTTGTGTTTTATTTTGTTTTGTTATTCCTTGGAACTTGTTTGTTTTCTGGTGAGAGATGGAAAAGAAATGGGTCTGGGTTGGAAAAGAGGTGGATGGAATTGGGAAAAGTAGAGGAAAGAAAAGCCACAATCAGATGTATTAAAGTCAAAAAGATAAACAAATAAAAAAAAATCTACTCTCACAAAAAGAGGGGGGAAAAGAATGTCAGTGAACAAAAGGCTGAATCCCACATAGGACATTGTTCACTGCTTCTGGAGATTTGATTAGGTTGTTAGAGGTTAAGTGACATGATCCCTATTCATAACCCAGAAGTTTTCTATTACCTGCATGCTTGTACATACATAAATAGGTAAATGCTTGTAAGAGAGATAGACTATGTATGTTTTATATTTCTTTGTTCTGAGTTCCAAATAAATCAAAAAGCCAAAGCAGGGATAAAGAGATGGCTCCATGGTTCAAAGTAATTGCTGCTCTTCCAGATGCCCAACTTCTGTTCCCAGCACCCAGCCCAACTTCTGTTCCCAGCACCCATGTTAGGTCACCCAGAAGCATATAACTCCAGCTCCATGAGATCTGATGCCCTCTTCTGGCCTCCATAGGCATGAGCTTTCACACACACACACACACACACACACAAAATCTGTTTTTTAGTGAAAGTGAGAAAGTGTCCCTTACCAGGTGTAATCCTAGCACTTGGGCTGCCGCAGGAGAACAGTAGTAGCTTCAAGGCTACCTTGGGCTAATAATAAGTTCTAGGAAAGTTTCCACTGAAAAATCAGGCCTTGTCTTGAAACAACCAAAAAATAACTGTTTTGTTCTAGTTAGTAGGACATTTTGTCACAAACTATTGAAAACTTACTAATTTTCATTTATCAGTAAAGTTTAACAGTCTTCCCTAAGTGAAATGTATATTCTTGGAGAAAATTGTTTTTAAGGACTTCAATCTTGTGTTGGTATCTCAGAGTTTTACTAAAACAACTTACAAAGTACTAACTAAACTATAGAGTTAAATCAAATTACCATGCTTGAAATATTTACTGAACAATTGGAAATTGCTACTTAATGATAATCAGAGCAAATTTTTTCATAAAATTTACAAACTAGAAAAAGAATCCAGCTTGCTTTTGTTGACAAAGTACATGCTAGATTTTTTTTATCATTTGTCATTAAATAAATTCTTATCTTTTCTGTCATATAAACTGATTACCCTGGTGGCTCTAAGCCTTGTTTCCCAATAAGAAATGGTATTTGCTCTAAGTAGTAAAGAATATAAACTGTAGAAGATTTGGGCTAAATGTAGTAGACCAAACTTATTGGCGTCTTCCTGGAGGTCAGCCAAACACTAAAATCCCCATATGGCCTGATGAGTGTCTGACATCCAGAGGCACAATTGTGCCAAGCCTCAGGAGAATGGGCTCCCTGATTGGGTGACCCTGTTTCTCTTTAGGCTAACAACTTATTCAATTGCTAGGCAAGGCCTTTAGCCCATATGCTGGAAGTTTTCCTTCAAATAACATAGAAAACAAATCCTCAAAGGCTTGATACTGACTGAAGATCTATTAAAAAGCCTCTGCAACTGTAAGACAAATATATCATTAAATTGTGCATTTATATCTTTCCATCTGATAAATAGTATTTATATCTTCCTAGCTGATTTATTTTACTTATTAAACTAACTCAGTTATCTCCACACAGTTGCAACCTTAAGAACTGTGTGCTGTAATAACTCTGTCTCTAGTGGTACTTTTGACATTTCTGTAATAGTGTAAGTAAATGCCACTAGATTGTTAAGGCTTGCCTTTATGTTTGCCAGATGTAAATTTGTCTTTATTAGAGCAGGCAAAACAGATGAACCAAAATTGTAAGCTGTTCAATCAGCTTGAAATCTTTTATAAAATTCAAACATGCTCTCATATTAGTATGCTTATATATCTAACCAAACAAATATTTGGATCCTAGCCTAAATTATTAAAAACCAGTGGAAATGTAGAATACAATGTTTGAACCTTGGAGTATGATATGCAAACAAAATTAGATGTACATGTGTTTAAGTGGTTCTTTGTAAATCGTATAAGAACATCTACACAATGTTTGATTTTTTTCCCTTCTACCACAGAGAAAGAAAAACAGTAACTACCTCACCTTTTATAAAACACTGTGCTGACTCCTGCTGTAAAATATCAATGCTTTTAGTAGAGTGCTTTCTTAAACATAATGAACTTATCCATGTGAGGTGCTGCAGCAAAACCCATGGAAACTGTGCCCAGTGCACACAGGTAAGCCTACTGTCCCCCTAAGTCATTCCTTCTGGCAGGAGACAAAATCATGTTAACATTAATATACATCTGTGCATGTATACATATACACATAAATATTATGGTATCTGGATTATGCAACTGATAAATTCTCAGTTCCACTAGAACTCTAATTTTTCAGGATTATGCTGCTGTGGTGTCCGTATACTACAATCATCTTATTAAAATGACTCCCAAGAACCTCTTATAGCTCAGCAAATCATTATAGGAAGAAAGATAAGCATCACAACATCTGAGTCTCTGTTCATAGCTGTTGGAGCCACATCTTACTGATCCTTCCACCAGCCACGAGCCCTCAAAAATTTCAAAAGTATTATCTTTATCTTTCTGGATTACTCAAAATCAAAGCCTTACATAATAAAAAAATAATCATTCATCATTACCTAATTTCTACAAAGGTCCAAACATTTTTTTATTTTGATTGTGAATTTTGGTTTCATTTTCTAATGGTTGAAATTTTACAGGGATGCAAAGCTTCATTGATGAATTATTTAGTTATCATGAATGAGTGTGATTGATGAAATAGCATACTCATGATTAGAGATGTCTCAGCAGGTAAAATTGCTTACTCTTAAACCCACATAAAGAGACAGATGGCTGCCTCTTATCTGTGATCTCAGCACTTCTATCATAAGTAGGGAAGTAGAGACAGGAAAAAATGACTAGGAGCTCAAGGCCAGCCAGTCTGATGTGTTTAGTGCAGTGGCAGAAGTAAGAGACACTTGGCTCCAATAAGCTGGCAAGCAAGAACAGACTCCTGAGATTGTCCCCTCACACCACATGTGTACCATGGCATGTGTACACACGCCCATATACTTACACATATAATAACTAATTTTTTTCTTTTTTATTATAAATAAAGTCATATTTTTTATCCATGTATCCACTTATTCAAACTCTCTTCCCTCTCCCACCCATCCCAGTCACTGTCTCTTCTCCCCATCACTTTATCTCCTCCCCAGCAAGGGCAGGAGGTTCCCAAGGCCCCAAGGTGGCTTAGTTCAACATCCACTCCCAGCAGATCCCTTTTCCTTATCCCAACATCAAGACTGGGTCAGATGTTCCTCTGGAGGAAATGGAATCTAAGGTGTAACTAAATATTTTTAATAGCACACTTGCAACCTGGGATATAAAAGTAGAATTTCACCAGATACCCACATAGCTCAGAGAAGCAGCCCCCTAAACATCCCTAGATAGAGGAATTTTCCAAAGGATGTATCTTGAAAGTGGTCAGCAGAGAAGAGTTTGAGTTTTATACTGTTGCCTGGCAAAGTACTAAAAATAGAACTAAGTTACATGACTCTAATAGCAAAGAATATATATATTATGTACATTCTAATAGTTTTTACATAAAACATACTGCTGTTTATAATTCAAGTAAACCATTTTGGAGCTAATATGAAAAATGAAGCAAATTACAAAAGGAAGCTAACAAAATTAAAATAAGGCCTAAAACATAGACATCACTATGAAAATCCCCTGGCCTTACCTTATACACAAAATGAAACAGATGGTCTTCCAAAGAGAAATGGAGTGTATTAACTCTAAGAAGGTAATAACACTTACACACTACTCGATGGGTATTTCTAACTGCTGAAATGCCCTTAGGAAAGGATTTAGATAAAGAAAAGCAAGCAAACTGATTTTCGTGTTATCTGAGAGATAGTCTGAACTGTACTGTACAGATATAAACTATTCGAGATCACATACCAAGTAGGAGTTTCAAACAGAGCTTAATGTAAATCTTAGAATGAATTGAGAGACCAGAGATTACAACACTGTGTGCTCACTTCAGCAGCAGAGCATGGAAGCAATTTAAAGAAAAAAAAAATCTTCCCCAAGTGATCCCATATACTTAGCTGGTTTTATTCCCCCGTGCCTGTAAAACAAGTGAGTTGAAAATTGCTCTGGAGAGTTGCTCATGCAGACAAGTAAACCGGAAAGGACCTTGTGAGACTTTAACCACTGCTTGTTAGAGAATTACCAATGACAGTCGGTGCCTTGTATTCAGTATCGCACCTCATGGAATGTGCCCAGGCCTCTCCTTGAGAGAATGTGTGGCCATTAACCACTAAAAAGCAATAGACTCACCAAGACAATGCTGCTCTAAATCTTAACAGAGACAAACTAAAATGAACACTCCAGTGGAAAATTGCACAAGACAGAAGAAAGACTGCCACCTTCCGTCCTCTACAGCAAGGCTGATTTTTTTTTTCTTTTTCCCAAAATTAATGTAAGAAAGAGAATGAGATGTAAGATTTTAAGAAAGAAAGTAGCATGTCTCAGACTCCAGCAAAGATCTTGGAGTTACTAAAAAATTCCAGGTAGCCGCTACTATACAAAGAATATAAATATATGGGGGGTTATTTTTATGTCAGAGGGTAGTAACTGTCTTTGTTACACTAATGGTATGATTTTATATCACCATTGTTTTCTATAAATAAAAGAGGAAAACAGCATCCTGTTCTCCAGGTCACATAGTAGGCAGACCATGGCACTTGCTTTGCAGGACTACCGCCCTTCCATCTTAACCTTGTGTTTCTCCCTTTATCTGTAGGAATATATCTGATTAGAAAACAACCACTGCCATAAAAAGCAAGGTATCACATTTCCTGGAGTTCAACCTTAGTCTCCAATCAGCCACTGATGCTTTTAATCAGGGTGGGTTATTTACCATTGCCACATGTACCCTA
>PVIH01019254.1:0-35952 GCA_004025045.1 Sigmodon hispidus | reverse complement strand
GATATACAGGGATGGAAAAAAAAATTCAGAGGGAAAGATGAACACAAAGAAAATATAGGTGTAGCAATCTTATTTGTATGTCTACCCTTGATAAGCCATGCTTATCACTCTTATCCTCTATATAGTTATTGTTAACTCTTCCACATTTTAAATTCTTTTTACTGTGTTTTTTTTTAATAAATACAAAATAAAGAAAAAAAAAACCCAGGCTAACATTGTATTAAATTGAACAAAAATAAAATCACCCCCCAAAATCATGAATAAGATAGGAATGTCCACTATTCCCACTTCTTTTTTACTATGGTGCTTGAAGAATGAGATAGAGAAATAAAGCACGATAAGAAAATTAAAGGGATGAGATAAAGTTATGTTTGTAGTTGATCTGATATTATACATGATAATTCCTAAAAATTTCCCCATAAATCTCTTAGGATTTATCATTGAGTTCAAGAGCAGCTTACAGAAATCAGTATACTTTCTCTGTACCACCAACAATGTTGAAGAAGAGCCATATAAACAATACCATTCATAACAGCCTCAAAATGTCTAGAAATATATATAGGCAAAGAAGTGAAACCTTTAATTACAACTTTAGATCTCTGAAAAAAGGAGACTAAAGAAGATATTGGAAAAAGAGAACCCTCCTGTGCACTTGGATTAGAAAAATAAATGTGAAAATGACAAATCTGTCACAAGTAATTTACAGATTCAATGCAATCCCAATGGAAATCCTCTCAAGATTCTTTACACAAATAGAAAATTCTATCTGAAATTTTACATGAAACTACAAAAGTCCATGGAAAGTGAAAGAAAACCTGACCAGAAAGACAGGAGTGAGGCACTGCTGTCTTAGATTGCAGGATATGTTGCAGAGCCATAGTAACACAAATAGCATTATATTGGCATAAGGAGAGACATGTAGACCAATAGAACAAAATACAAGGTGCAAACGTGAGTACATGTAACTATGACCACCTGATATTTGGCAAAGATGCCAAAATCATGTTCAGAAGAAAGAAAAGTATCTTCATAAAGTGGTGCTAGGAAAACTCAGTGTCTGCATGTAGAAGAATACAATTAGACTTGCATCTATCACTTTACATAAAAGCTAACTCCAAATGGATCAAAGATCTTAATGGAAAACCTGAAAAACCAAGGCTATTAAATGAAAACATAGGCAATACCCTAAAATTACAGGACTCCATTTGTTTTGCCTGGGGAGTTTAGTCCAGCAATTGACAAATGGAACCTCATAAAACTAAAAAGCTTTTACACAGCTAAGAAAACAGTCAACTGAGTGAAAAGGAAGCTCAGAGCACCAAGACAATCTTTACCAGCCATTCATCTCACAAGTTCATTTCAGAGTCAGTTCAAGTACCAAGTTGTAGGTGAGGTTCTTTCTGTTGCAGCTGTTAAAAAGGTATTAAAATTGCAGTGTGTGTGTGTGTGTGTGTGTGTGTGTGTGTGTGTGTGTGTGTGTGTGTTTGGTGGGAAGGCACACATTAAACATTTTAGTTTAAATGGTATGTAAAAAAAGCCACAGACTTGTTTGTGTGCTTGTTTGGTGAGGGCAGTACAGTTCAGAGACTCTGATGTTACTACTTTTTGCGTGAAGGCCAGGCACCACACACACCAGGATTTTCTCACCTGCTGGTCTAATAATGTGGTGAGGGAACATGAATCCTGTGCCTCCAAATTGCTTCCATATCCAGCTGTCACTTGAATGTCGGAGCACTGTAAAGCAGGAGTTCATGGACTCTTCATCCAGCATTCATCGGTGCCATCTGAACAGAAGGGACAGCTCGGGTAAGGGTCTCCTCCACATGTGGAGGCACACACCTTACTCCAGGAAGGAATTTCCACACTTACATCTATGGCATTGACTGAGGACTCTGGTTCAAGAGAAAAGTCTAGCTAATGGGCCCTTGCTGGAGGGTAGTGTTTTTTAAAGAATTACACGATCTTCCACTACAGTTTTGCTATCATATTATTTGTGTGACTTACTCAGGATGTATCTATCTTTTAGATTAATTTCCCCTCCCTCCCTCTTCTCCTCCTAGTCTGTCCCCCCAGCCTCATCCCATCATATCTGACTTCTCTTTTCTCTTCAGAAAAGAGCAGCCCTCCAGTGTATCCCAGCCACCTGTGAAATATCAAGTTGCAGTAGGACTAGGCACTTCCTCTCTTATTAAAGGTTGAGGAGGCAACCTAGTAGAAATAAAGGTAACAGTCAGAGATGGCTCCTGCTTCCACTGAGATGGCCCCATCCTCATTCAGGATGATCTTTTCTAGATGCATTTATTTGCGGGCAGATTCCATGATGTCATTGTTTTTAATTGAGTTGAGTAATACTTCATTGTGTAAATGCACCACATTTTCTTTACCCATTTTTCAGCTGAGGGACATCAGGGTTGTTTCCAGTTTCTAGCTATTATGAATAAAGTGTCTATAAATATAGTTGAGCAAATGTCATTGTATTATAGAATGTACTTTGGGCATATGCCCAAAATTGATATATCTGGGTCTTGATATAAATTAATTTTCAATTTCTTTTTCCTTTTTTTCTATTTTTATTATAAATAAAGAAGTCACATTTTGTATCCTTGTATATACTTATTCAAGGTCCTTTCCCCTTCCCACTACATCAGGTCATTCTCTCTTCTCCACATATCCCCATCCCCACCATGGGCAGGGGGTCCCAAGGTCCCAAGGTCCGAATATTGCTTAGTTCAGCCTCCATACCTGACAAATCCAGTTTTCTCCCCCTACCATCAAGACTGAGACAGGTGTTCCACTAGGGGGAGTGAGATCCAAGGAGTCAGTTTAAGGTGTTTCTGATCCCAAGCTGTGATTTGCAGCTTGGGCATGCTTTGCTTTTTTGTTTGTTTGTTTAGAGTCCACTAATGAGTGAAAACATCCCCTGCTTATCTTTCTGGATTTGTGATACTTCACTAAGGAGGATACTCTCCAAATCCATCCATTTGCCTGCAAATTTTAGGATATCATTTTTTCTTATTGCTGAGTAGTACTCCATTGTGTAGATGTACCACAGTTTGTTAATCCATTCTTCAATTGAGGGGCATCTAGGTTGTTTCCAGGCTCTTGCTATTATGAATAATGGTGCTATGAACATAGTTGAGCTAATGCCTTTGGAGTGCAACTGTACGTCTTTAGGGTATATACCCAGCAGTGGTTTGCTGTGTCCTTGGGGAGATTGATTTTCAGTTTTCTGAGAAACTGCCATATCGCATTCCAGAGTGGCTGAACAAGCACATGCTCAACAACAATGGATGAGTGTTCCCCTTGCTCTGCACCCTCTCCAGCATAAGCTGTCATCTCTGTCTTTTATCTTAGCCAATCTAACAGGTGTAAGGTGGTATCTCAAAGTTGTTTTGATTTGCATTTCTCTGATGGCTAAAGATGATGAGCACCTTTTCAAGTGCCTTTCAGCCATTTGTAATTCTTCTGAGAATTTCCTTTTTAGTTCTGAACCCCATTTTTTTTAATTGGGTTATTCAAGGTTTTAGGCTCTAGATGGAGGTCTTTATATATCTTAGAGATCAATGCTATATCACTTGTAGGGTTGGTGAAAATCTTTTCCCATTGTGTAGGCTGTCCTTTTGTCTTAAGGACTGTGTCCTTAGCTTTACCAAAGCTTCTCAGCTTCAAGAGATCACACTTATTGATTGTTGATCTTAGTGTCTGTGCCACTGGTATTATATTTAGGAAGTGGTCGCCTGTGCCAATTTGTAAAAGTGTATTTCACACTTTTTTTTTCTATCAAGTTCAAAGTGACTGGGTTTATGTTGAGGACTTTGATCCACTTGGATTTGAGTTTTGTGCAGGGTGACAGGGTTGGATCTGTTTGTATTTTTCTACACACTTCCATCCAGCTATGCCAACACCATTTGTTAAAGATACTAACTTTTTTCCATTGAATATTATGAGCCTCTTTGTCGAAGATCAGGTGGTCATAGGTTTTTGGGTTAATGTCTGGATTCTCAGTTCTATTCCATTGATCCACAAGTCTGTTTTTATGCCAGTACCAGGATGTTTTTATTAGTGTAGTTCTATAGTATAACTTGAAGTCAGAGATGGTGATGCCTCCTGAGGTTCTTTCTTCTTCTTCTTCTTCTTCTTCTTCTTCTTCTTCTTCTTCTTCTTCTTCTTCTTCTTCTTCTGAACAAAGAAGTCACACTTACTATCCTTGCATATCCTTATTCAAGGTCCCTTCCCCCTCCTGCCACATCAGGTCATTCTTTGTTCTCTACAACTCCCCATCCCCTACCTGGGCAGGCAGCAGACAGTCCCATTGTCCCACTGACCCAATATTGCTTAGTTCAGTCTCCACTCCTGGCAGATTCAGTTTTCTCCCCCCTCCCACAAGAGTGAGTCCTGTGTTCCTCTAGGGGGAGTGGGATCCAAGGAGTCAGTCCAGGGTGTTTCTGATCCCAAGATGTTCAGTGGTTGTGGTTTGCAGCTTGGGCATACTTGGTTTTTTTCTTGTTTGTTTGTTTAGAGACCACTATTGAGTGAGTACATCCCCTGCTTATCTTTCTGAGTTTGTGATACCTCTCTAAGGAGGATATTCTCCAAGTTCATCCATTTACTTGCAAATTTTAGGATATCATTTTTTCTTACTGTTGAGTAGTACTCCATTGTGTAGATGTACCACAGTTTGTTAATCCATTCTTCAGTTGAGGGACATCTAGGTTGTTTCCAGGTTCTTGCTATTACAAATAATGCTGTTATGAACATAGTTGAGCTAATGCCTTTGGAGAGTGACTGTGCATCTTTAGGGTATACACCCAGAAGTGGTATTGCTGGGTCCTTGGGGAGATTGATTCTCAATTTTCTGAGAAACCGCCATACTGTGTTCCAAAGTGGCTCAACAAGCTTACATTCCCACCAACAATGGGTGAGTGTTCCCCTTGCTCTGCATCCTCTCCAGCATAAGCTGTCATCTGTGCTTTTTATCTTAGCCAATCTAACAGGTGTCAGGTAGTATCTCAAAGATGTTTTGATTTGCATTTCTCTGATGGCTAAAGATAAAGAGCACGTTTTCAGGTGCCTTTCAGCCATTTAATTCTTCTGCTGAGAATTTCCTTTTGAGATCTGAGCCCCATTTTTTGATTGGGTTATTCAAGGTTTTGGACTCTAGATTCTTGAGTTCTTTATCTTAGAGATCAGTCCTCTATCACTTGTAGGGTTGGTGAAAATCTTTTCCCGTTCTGTAGGCTGTCGTTTTGTCCTATTGACAGTGTCCTTAGCTTTACAGAAGCTTCCTAGCTTCAGGAGATCCCACTTATTGATTGTTGCTCTTAATGTCTGTGACACTGGTGTTGTAATTAGGAAGTGGTCGCCTGTGCCAATTTGTAGAAGTGTATTTCCCACTTTCTTTTCTATCACGTTTAAAGTGGCTGGGTTTATATTGAGGTCTTTGATCAACTTGGATTTGAGTTTTGTGCAAGGTGATCTATGTGCATTTTTCTACATACTTCCATCCAGCTATGCCAACACCATTTGTTAAAAATACTATCTTTTTTCCATTGAATATTTTGGGCCTCTTTGTCAAAGATCAGGTGTTCATAGATTTTTGGGGTTAATGTCTGGATCTTCAATTCTATTCCATTGGTCCACAAGTCTGTTTTTATGCCAGTACCAAGCTGTTTTTATTACTGTAGCTCTATAGTATAACTTGAAGTCAGGGATGGTGATACCTCCTGAGGTTCTTTTGTTGAGTAAAATTGTTTTGTCAATCTTGGCTTTCCTATTATTCCAAATGAAATTGAGTATTGTTCTTTCAAGGTCCAAAAAATATTGTGTTGGGATTTTGATGGGCAGTGCGTTACTGTTGCTTCTTTGATTATAGCTACTCCAAGGTACTTAATGGTATTTGCAGCTGTTATAAACAGTGATGTTTCCCTTATTTCTTTTCCTGCCCTCTTATCTTTAGTATATAGGAGGGTACTGATTTCTTTGAGTTAATCTTGTATCCTGCTACATTGCTGAAGTTGTGCCAAACTAGAATACTATACCTTGCACAATTATCAATCACCATAGATGGAGTAAAGAAGATATTTCATGACAAAGTCAGCCTGAAATAATACATATCTACCAATCTGGCCCTCCAGCAAGCTTTAGAGGGAAAACTCCAACCTAAGTATCTCAGATACACTTATGAAACCAAAAACAATCAATAATCCCACAGAAGAATAGCCCAGAGAAAGGAAATACAAACAAGTTACCACTAAAAATAGCAGGAAATATCAATGAGTGGTCACTAATATCCCTTAATATCAGTGAACGTAACTCACCTATGAGAAGACACACACAAGATGGATACAAAAACAAAAGCAATCCTCTGTTGCCCACAAGAAACACACCTCAACCACAAAGACAGACACAGACTCAGAGTAAAGGGTTGAGAAAAGATTTTCCAATCAAATGGTCCTAAGAAACAAGCTGGGGTTGCATCCCAATATCTAACAAAGTAGGCTTTAAGCTAAAAGCAATTAAAAGGGACCAAGTTGGTCATTACTTATTCATCACAGAAAAAATTGGTCAAGAGGAGATTTCTTTTTTTTCCTTTTTTCTTTATTATTATTATTATTATTATTATTATTATTATTATTATTAACAAAGAATTCACACTTTCTATCCTGTATAACCTTATTCAAGGTCCTTTCCTGCTTCCAACTCATCAGGTCATTCTCTCTTCTCCACAAATACCCATCCCCCCTCCCCCAGGCAGGCGGCAAGTGGTCCTAAGGTCCCACTGTCCCAATATTGCTTACTTCAGCAAAAGAGGAGATTTCAATTTTGAATATTTATGCCACAAATAAGGGCACCTACCTGTGTTAAAGAAACACTGCTAAAGCTCAAAGCCCACATCAATTCTCACACCCTAATAGTGAGAGTCTTCAATATCCCAATTTTACCCCTGGATAGGTCAAACAGATAGAGACTCAACAGAGAAATAAGGAGTCTAACAGAGGTTATGAGGCAAATGGATTTAATAGATATCTACAGAAGCTTCCACTTAAATGCAAAGGAATATACATATTTCTCAGCTCCTCATGAAACTTCCTTTAAAATTGACCACATAATTGGTCATAAAGCAAATATCAACAGATACAAAAAAAATGGAAATAATCCTTTGTATCATATTGAACCACCAGGGCCTAAAGTTAGAGTTCAACAACATCAAAAATCAAAGAAAGCCTACCAACTCATGGAAACTAAACATCACTCAGCTGAACCACCTCTGGGTCAAGGAAGAAATTAAGAAAGAAATCAAAGTCTTCCTAGAATTTAATGAAAATGAATCCACAATGTACCCAAACTTGTCAGACACAATGAAAGCAGTCTTGAGAGGAAAATTCATAGCACTAGATGCCTATATGAAAAGCCTAGAGAAATCTCATACTAGAGACCTAACAGCTCAACTGAAAGCCTTAGAACAATTAGAAGCAAACTCACCTAGAAGGAGCATACTGCAGGAAATAATCAAACTTAGAGCTGAAACCAATAAGATTAAAACAAAAAGAACAATATTAAGAATCTATAAATCAAAGAGTTGGTTCTTTGAGAAAGTCAACAAGATAGATAAGCCCTTAGCAAACTAATCAAAAAACAGTATTTGTTATTGTTACTCTGTAGTATAGCTTGAAATCAGGGATGGTAATATCTTCAGAAGTTTTTTATTTTATTATACAGGATTATTTTAGTTATTCTGGGTTATCTTTTCTTTTTCTAACTAACACTCTTTCAAGCCCACCCAACATCCCCCAACTACACTCCCTTCCCTGAGCTCCATATCCCAGCCCATAATCTCAGCAGAAGACATCTGCTGTACTGGAGGACACACTGTACTAGGATTGCCAGTGTGTGTATGTGTGTGTGTGTGTGTGTGTGTGTGTGTGTTTTAATCTGAATGTTTAATGCATTTGCAGCAATAGAAGTAGAGCAGGATTAGAACTCAAGTGAATGACATTGACGCTGATGTTACATTTTTCAAAGAAGCTTTCCCTAGCTCCTTCTTTTCCAGTTAACTTGGAGCAATAACTAACTATTCCTAAGATCAGCTTTCCGTTGTGCTCGACAGTTGTCACATCTTTCACACTTCCATCGACTCTACTGTTTACTGCAAGACTCGTCCCACTCAAGTCACAAAAGCCCACAGGAAATAAAAACAGCCAGCAAAGTCATACCAAACAATGTAAAGGACCAAGGACTCCGAGCTCCGAGTGTCTGCTCACACAAATCTTCTATTTATTCATATTAGTAAAATGGAATAGTAGAAATGAAAGATACTTTAATGAAAAAGAAACTCAGAGTGAGGTCATTAAATATAACTGCTTACATTTTAACTATAAATACCATGTACTTCCTGATCAGTAACAAGTAGCTAGCTAATCTGCTTATCGAGAATCCTGGTCTCAGAGAAATAAGTCAAGAGACAAAGAAGGTGCTTCATATTATCCAGTCCATTTGAGAACAGCCAAGGACTTTCAGGAAAACCACACTACTCTTTCTTTTTATCAGAGACCTCTGTTGGTCCTTTTGTGGGTAATCCAGTGGTATCTGCACCCTTGCAGTCTACTTTGCCTATATTTTTACCATTAGATTCTTGTATAGGTTTTTTAGGCCATATACGACTGACAACAGGGGAAACCAGAGGGTATATGTATGGTTCCAGGAATTTTTTGAAGATCCAGAGCAGAACTGGAATGATGATACAAGAAATGCACACCATTGTCCCAGACCTGAGTTCCTAAACGTACAGGTCCAAGGATAAGAGTCAAACCGCCACCACGGAAGAGAGAGGAAGGGACACCGAGGTGACGGATGGACGAAGGCTGGTGCGGAGACGGGAGGCGAGTAGGCTAGCACCTTACAGCAGGTCCCGGGACGCTGAGCCACTGCACAGCACCGCTGACAGGGACACGTATGCGAGCTCTAACCCCACCAGCTCACTCACCACCACTCAGTCGCCCAGGGTAATGTCCGCACTCGTGTTTTTCTTTTTCATATGAAGTTGAGTATTACTGTTTGAAGTTCAATCCTCAGTGTGATTATTTCCTGTTATCTATTCTTCTTGGGTGTGTTTATTTCTTTTGCTTTTGAGTTTTCAGGTATGTTGTTAGGTTACTAGTGTGTAATCTCTCCATGAAGGCATTTTGTTCATGAAGGCATTTAGTGCTATGGACTTTCCTTGTTAACATTGCTTTTATTATGTCCTATAAGTTTGTGTATATTGTGCATTCATTTTCATTGAATTCTAGGAAGTCTTTGTTTTTTTCCTTTATTTCTTCCTAGACCCAGTGGTAATTCAGTAGAGAGGTGTTTAGTTTACATGAGCTTGTAGGCTTTCTGTTGTTGTTAAAATCCAACTTTAATCCATGGTGGTCTGATAAGGTGCAGGGGATAGATATTTCAACTTTTTTGAATCTGTTGAGATTTGCTTTGTGGACAGGTATATGATCAATTTTTAGAGAAGATTCCATGAGGTGCTGATAACAAGGTATATTCTTTTATATTTGGATAAAATGTTCTATAGATAGATTATAGATTTGATTCTTTTCTGTTAGTTCTATAATTTCTATGTTGAGTTTCTGTCTGGAAGAACTGTTCTTTGGTAACAGTGAGGTATTGAAGTCTCCCACAATTAATGTGAGTTTTGATGTGTGATTTAAGCTTTAGTAATGTTGCTTTTACAAATGTGGGTTCCCTTACATTTGGGGTATAGATATTAAGAATTGATATGTCTCCTTGGTGAAGTTTTTCTTTGATGAGCATAAAATGTCCTTCTCAACTTCTTTTGATTAGTTTTTGTTGGAAGACTATTTTGTTAGATATAAGAATAGGCATGCCAGATCACTTCCATTTGCTCAGAAAAATGTTTTTTCAATCCTAGACTCTGAAGTAATATCTATTTTTGATGTTGAAGTGTTCTTCTATGAATCAGAGGGATGTATTCTGTTTTCATTCTTTAGCTTGTGCCTTTTTATTATAAAATTGAGTTCATTGATACTGAGAGATATTAATAACCACAATTATTAATTTATGTTATTTTGTTGTTGTGTTTGGTGGTGGTGGTGGTGATGATGGTGGTGGTGGTATGTGTGTTGTTGGGTGGGCTTGAAAGAGTGTTAGTTGACTGTGGGAAGTGTTTTACCTTGGGTCCCTAGATTCAGTATGGCTTCTTGTAAAGAAGTCTTTTACTGAAGTTATAGGCCAGAATATGGAGCCCAGGGGAGCCAGTACAGTGTGTGGTTTCTGTGTGGGTTTTAATGACTTAGTTGTTAGAGGGAGATGTTTACCTGGGGTCCCTAGGACCAGTCTGGCCTCTGGTAAAACTGCCAGAGTTGTTTGCCAGAATAAAAAGCCCAGCAGAGGGAGTGCTTGGGTTCATAAATCCAGCCTGGCCTCTGGTAAAGCTGCCAGAATTGTGGACAAGAGTATGAAGTCCAAGGGAAGGGTTTTCTTTGGACAATATTAGTACCCCAAGGAGCATAATTTAATTTAAACCATACACATATGTATATATATACATATATATGTATTATATTCTATGTAAAAATAACATGATTCCTTATTCAGCCATGTGTTACTTATTCATTTTTCTCTCGTGCATCTCACACTCGGACATGTGTTATGTGCATGTCCATACCATAGATTTTGCTTGTTTACATTCCAACTATAGTGAACACCCGAGTGTGTAGCTTCTGAGAGTGTAGTATTGCAGTAACATCCTTTACTTTGTGAATTCTTTGCTATTGCCTCTAGTATTCAGGAAATTATTTCTGTATGTAGTGGTGTCATCTTATAATTTAGGTAGTCTGCTGAAGGTGGTATCTCTCACTGGTTTGGAATAGTTTAGAGGTTGTGATTCTATAACACATGTAAGTTCTTTGCACCATTGCCATCTCTTTCATCTGACATGGAAGTCAGTGTTTATAAGAGTTTGTGAGAGATACAGCATCTGGAATGACAATAAAGCTGACCCAGGATTGGTGGTGTTAAGAAACTACACAGGCAAGTTGACAAGTACTGCTCCTATACCAATACATTCTGAAGAGCCATGACACAGGGTCACAGCTTCTTCTGCTATTAGAAGGTATACAAAGTTATCTGGAAATAAAACGTATGACAGAAAAAAATCAGAGACTTGAAAAGGAAAAAAAAAAAAACATGTAATACTTGTTAGAACCATTTTGTGCACTGAATGGACAGGAAGCATACCATACAGTATTTGTTTCCTATACCTCGTCCCCTCTACTCATGTGTTTGTGTGTATGTGGGTATGTGTGCAATGAATTCCTTTGCTTTACTTGTACCCATAAATCAAGTAATACATTCTTTCATAAAACAATCAGTGGACCTCCACTCTAGGTGGCTGTCATTCTCAGAGATGATGAAGATTTAATATGAGGAATCTGACTGTAGCCATTAAATTGTTTTAGCACTGGCAGTTAAGTTTTCAAGGTCATGCCACATGATCTGATGACCAGAGGCCACAGGAGCCTGAATTTCTCTTGGCCATCCCTATAAGGTGTCTGGCTTAATGATGTTTCACACAGAGAGACAAGAGCCATGGTAGGTTCCCTGTTGGGTTTGTTTGCCTGCCACAAGCCTTCTGTTACCATCTTAATTGCTGATTGTCAGAAAGGGCAACTTTGCATAATAAATTGCACTGCAATAGTCAGGCATTTCCTGAGAGATCCATGTAACATTTTACTTTAAAGACACTGTTCTTCTCCTTTCATTTTCATCCTCTTATCTGTGATATGGGGTAGTGATTCCAGCACTGCTTATCAACCCAATTGTGAAACTTAATAATAGTGACAAGACTAACACTGGTGAGGATTCTGGGTCAGTAGTGATGACAGTTATAATTCTAATCAGAATGCTGTGTCAGTCAGTGATTATGGCGATAATTCTAGTGAGGATGCTGTCAGTGACAATGATGGAATGGAATGATAGTATGAAAAAAGGACATGACAACTCCAAGGTATGGTTCTGTAAGACCCAAAGTTAACCTGTAAGCCCCTCCTGATCAAGAACCTGGTAACTTTCTCAAATGCTGAGTGAAGAAAGAAAACTTAGCTCAAGAAACCGCATTTTGCATTCTCATAGCTATTTTGTTAAAAGGTAAAATAAAGTTTAGTTACACATTTCTGACAGGGGGCCTGCCCAGTTCTGAAAGAAAAATGGGTTCCTGGCAGGGGGCCTGCCCAGTTCTGGGAGAATAGTCATGCCTGACCTATCCTGGGAAAAGAACATGTCCTAAAATAATAGACCTAGCAGGGGGCCTGCCCAGTTCTGAGAGAAGAACAGCTTCCTCCCTGCCCAGTTCTGGAAGAGTAACTAAGACATCTGCCCAGTTCTGGGAGAGGAATAGATTCTTGCTTGCCCATTTCTGGGAAATACCAGCCACCCTAGGTAGGGTCCAGGTGGGATCCACCCAGGTGGGGTCCAAAGATACTCTGAGGCAGAAAGACCCTAGGCATGAACCAGTCCGTAGCACATCAGCACCCTGTCCCCAAGCAACCAACTTTGTTGTAGCTTCTGCCTATAAAAGACCCCTTGTAACCAAGGACAGCAGCTCCTCCTTGCTCTGTTACACAGAAGCTTGAAGTAAGCGCCCTGCCAGTCTTGTATTGCTCTGCAAATAAACCTTGCCTTTGCATTCCAGATATCCCTGTCTCCAGTGGTCTCTCTGGGGTCAAGCTTTGATCATAACACTGAAAGTAATAGTTCTTGGAAAATAACAAACAAACCACATGTGAAAATACTGTGGTCATATGAATTTGTCTTTAATTTGTATTGTAGGGCTACAATACATCACTCAACTGTGATTCTAGGGAGTGGTCCTGACCAAAGTCTATCCTCGTTAGTATTTAATTAAAGCTTCTTCAAATTTGGCTCAAAATTGTGATGCTGGTTTTTCTTTCGTGAATCTCAGGATTCACAATAGAAAAGAAGCTTTATATTATAGATATTAGGGAGAATGAGTAGTTGTGAATTCCATTAAATTGGATGACTCATCTCCCTTCCACCTTTGGATAAACCCTTTATTGCACAAAGTAGTTCAGAGATAGCCAGGAAATTCTAAAAGAGAAAAACTAAAAGAAAAGGGGGCTACTGGAAATGGTAGAAAGAACTAGAAAAAAAAGTAGAAGAAAAAAACAAAATGAAGATAAATAAAGATAGATACAATTGTTGTGCCTGCATCACAAAATCCCACAACAAAACAAAGCCAACTTCCTGACACAGAAACAAAGGTTTCTTTAGACGAGCCCAGTTCAAGGGCTCCTTCCAGCACTTCCCGTTACAGCTATTGAAGGAGGAATCCCTGAGCTCTCATGACAAAGGCCTTATATAGGAAAAAAAAAAACATAAATGGGGGCCTGTATGTCTTGGTGTTCTAGGATTGGATGAGGAGACATAGAGTGACATAACTATTTTGAAACTATTGTTCAGGTTATAGGCGTGAAGTTGCTAATGGTTAGAGAATGCTGACAGGATTTATGGCAGGGTATGGGATATCTGCAGAAACATTTGGCTTTTGTTAAATTTTACTACCGTGTCTCTTGTGTGACTGCATCTGAGATGGTTGCTTTGAATTCTGCTGACACAGCACATTTTGGGGTCTTGAGTTAGGCTCACAGTCACCATGAAAACTTGTTTTCAGGATGGTGTTGGTTCTGCTCTTTTAGAACAAATTAGAGCAGGATAGAATTGGAGCACTTTATCAAATTATTGTGTTGACTAACAAAAAAGTATTATTCCTAATGTCAGCAATTTGTTTCAGTTCTGGATTATGGTACATCTAAAATAAATGTTCTAACATGGCTTAGTTCTGGTGAGGACTTCTTTCTGGTTTTGAAGAGCTGACTTTTAATTTGAATCTTCATATGAGGAGAAACAGAGAAGAGGGAGTATTTGTCACTTTTTGATAAGGTCACTGTGATCAAATGCCTGACTAGAAGCAAATTGAAGAAGAAAAAGTATAGCAGGCTTTCCTGGACCACCAGCCCCCAAATAATGACATGGAGACTTATTATTAATCATAAATTCTCAGCCTTACTTTAGGCTTGTTTCTATCTAGGTATTTTTTTAAAATTTAAATTAGCCTATTTCTATTAATCTGTGTGCTACCCTAAGACTCATTTACCTACATTCTGTTCATCCTGCTTTCCTGCTTACTCCAAGTCTGTTGGGCTGGCCTCCTGGCTGGCTGGCTAGCTCCTCTTTTCATTCTGCCCACCAGTCTTGCCTATCTGTCCTCCGCCTAGCTATTGGACATTCAGCTTTTTATAAGACCAATCAAATGTCTTAGGCAGGCAAGGTGAGACAGCAATACATACTTACATAGTTAAACAATGCAGCATAAAGAAAAGCAACATACCTTTAAATAATTAAACAACTGCAGCATAAAAAAAGCAACATATCTTTACATAGTTAAACAGACATTCTATTTCATAGCAAAATGTTTATTTAAGCTTAAAGGAAGTGACACAGCAGACCTTGAAGATGAAGTTCTGGTGGTGGTCAGGGAGTTAGGCAGCTTGTCACATCACATCTGTAGTCAGGAAGTAGAGAGAGGTGAATTTGAGAGCTTAGATTACTTTCTTGGTTTTATTTAGTTTGTGACCTTAGTCCATGGAATGATTATGTGATATTCAGAGTGGGTCATTCATTCTCAGTTAAACTTTCCTGAAAATGCATTCACAAACACACCCAGAGGTATGTTCCCACCATGATCCTAAATCCTATTAAACCAATAACCAAGATCCACCAGCAATGAGAGGATTTCAACACAGGACTTTTAAAGGGGTCAAACATCAGTCAATTCATAACATTCTAGTCTAGTGTTTCAAAATCATGTCTTATTACAAGCAAAATTCATTCATCCTGTCCTTGCAATTTTGAAAGTCTTGACAGTTTCCAGAATCAATTAAAATGTTTGAAATGTTATATTCTGCTTGTTTGTTTCTTGTCAATTTGACACAAACCAGGGTCATCTAGAAAGAGAAATGCCCTTGTCAGGTTGGTCTGGGAGCATATCACTGATTCATCTTAATTAATTATTGTTATGGGAAAGCATAGCCCACTAAGGACAGTGCCCTGGGCAGGTAGGCATGAGGTGTATAAGAAAGCAGGGTGAGGAAGCCCTGAGGAGTAAGCCAGTCAGACATATTCCTACTATGGCCTCAGCTTCTATTCCTACTTTGGATTCTCCAGTGATGTGCTGACTATAACTTATAAGACAAACTGTTTCTTCCCCAGGTGAGTTTTGGTCAGTGTTTTATCTCAGCAATGGAAAGTGAAATTATTATTATTATTATTATCCTTTTTTGCTGCTGTGACAAATATCCTGTATAAATACGTTCATGGGCCAAAAGTTTATTTTGAGTTCTGGCTTCAGGAGTTTAAATTCATAGGTGGCTTTCTGGCCTATGGCAAGGAAAGGTATCATGGAGAAATGGCATGGTGGCTGGAAGCTGTTTACCTTATGGCAGCCAGAAAGAGACTGGAAAAAAAATCATCTGTGTTGCAGGGCATACCTCTAGGGACCCAAGTCTTTCTGATTTCTAGTATTGTCTAATAATACCAATTGTGAGTATGTCAAGAGATTACTCAATGATTCCAATTCACTTCCTCAAACCCACAAGCTTGCTTTTAAAGATTCATTTGTTCTTGAAAATCTTATACATGTATATAGTGCATTCTCTATTCTTACCCCATGTTTTCTTATCTTGCTCCAGCCCATTAGATGCCCCTCTATGTCCTTTTCCCAATGCCTTTGGTTTTATTTTCTGATCCACCATTTTAAACTAGGACTGTCTGTGTGGCCACAGGCTTGGGATTACCCATGGGGACTTGGTGGTGTCCCTGTTTAACGATGTGTTGGCTGCTCATCATGGTTTTGATCCAGGCTACCTTTGGGCCAGCTATCCCAAATCTCAGCTCTGTATATTCAGACAGAGAAATTAGAGGAAGCTCAGTGAAGAAATATGCTTCAAAGGATGTTCAAGGAGATCCTGGAAGGCTGTGGAAAAGCAGGGCAAGTGACTACAATGCCACCACATAAGGCCCCTTCTTTGTTAGGCCAACCAATGCGGTTTCATCTGCTATGTCATAGAAAGTCTTTAATTAACTCCTTCAGAAAAGCTCACATGTATCCATTTCTTTCTATCCAGAAAACAATCCCTGGGAATCTGCAGTTGTCTTTCATCACAGACAAGAATTATAGAAGTTCAATAGCAATACAAAGGCAGTCAGTGAGCAAACCGTGTCAGCTTCAAATGGTTGGCTGCTGCCCAAATGTGGGCACCTGGTGGGCAGCTGGGAGGGTAGCTGTGATGACGAACAGAAGGATTTGGCTGGGAGTGAAGTATGGAAGCTAGACTTCTGAGGGAATTTGGGACCCAGTGTGTTTTCCCCTCAGGACCTCAGGGCAGCGGAGCTATTTGTGGACTCCGGTTTCAGTTCCCAAATTGCTCCAGAATTCTAGATGCTCAGAGAAGGGAAACAACAGCTGGGACCCATGGGATATTAGCTAGCAGCATTTTCAGCTTTCCTTCTAATTGGTGCCTTCATCTTCAGCAGTAAGGAAATCTGTCTTTCTCTCTGCAAGGAAAAAAAAAACCCTAAAATCATCTCTGAGGAATTAATGACTTATCTTTACTGTTTTGTTTCCTTGTATCTGAGCCCTCTCACCCTGGGCAATTGGGAAACAGCCATATGGCTTCTCACATTCTCTGATAGGAGAGCAAACACAGGCTCTGAGGAAGTCCTCTATTAGATTATAGCACATATTACATAAAAATTATTAATAGTGGTGTTGTAGTAGCTTCTGGCCCAGACTTTCCCGCCCTGGACCAGAGGTTTGACTGGTAGTCTGGCAGTCTGGCAGAAACACTTGCAGTCACACTGAGACACACAGATGCTTATGTTAATTTTCTGCTGATTGACCTAGGGTCCAGGCATATAACGTGCTAACTCCTTCACCTGAACTTAACCCATCTTGTTCAGCCACGTGGCTCAGTACCATTTCTCAGCAGCATTTCCTCTGCATCTCCTCACAGCTCTGGCAACTCTGTGGCATCTGTGTCTGGCATCTGTTTCTGCTCTGAGATGTTCCCAAGATTTCTTAGCCTGGTAGCCCCACCTACACTTCCTATCTGCCTTTAGTCATCAGCTTTTATTAAACTCGTAGGCTGGACAAATATTGACAATGACAGGAAACAGTAGCAACATAATCCCACAACCTAGTGGTGTTTATGAGAGCTTACCTTCTCACTAGAATCTAGACATAGCATTTTCTTGTAAATGTGCATAATGAAGCCTGCTTGATCAGTGATTAAAGGATATGAGGTTGCCTGAGTTCATTCAACTTGCAAGAGGCAATTATGGGCATGAAACCTATGCTTTTAAATCTGGCAATTGATAGATAGTGGCAGGTGGATTTCTGTAGTTCAAGGCTCGCCTGGCACTTTTTCTCCATGTAGTAAAAAAAAAAGAAGGAAGGAAGGACAGACATAAATGAAGCCAGTGCTGTGGCTGACTTCCCACTGATTCCCTAGGACATTGTCTTCTGGTGTAATTATGCCTGGGGAATGAAGAAAAGTGGTTAACAATAGTACCCCATCTCTAAAGCATTATCAAGGAGCATCATTAGGATTTGTTCTACAGTCAGTATCATTTTCTAATATTTCTGCATTCCTGAACTTTAGTCTGGGAGTGGGATTCTCAAACCCTTGCTTCCAATGAGTTAATTACAGGTAGCACATGTAGAGGATCAAATCCCACCAAAATGTCTATAAAACAAATAAAATTGCAATGGTCACTTTTATCTTCTGGACAAGCCTATAAAAAAATTTTAAGAAGGCATTCATTGAATGTAGCATATCCTACCTAATGGTAAGTTACTCCTTCTTCTAGTGAAGATTCAAAGATGTCCCAGGGAAGAGGAGTATGGACCAATAGTGTGCTCTCATTTTTTTGCTGACAAGTGCATCTACATGTCTTTGGTTACTGCTGTTAACATTACCTTTTTTTGCAAATATGAAAGCCAAGTTTCCTCAACATTTCTAGGCGTGAAAAATAGAATGTGAGATGGGAATTGAGAAGCTTTAGGTTTTATGAGGCTTCTGTGTTGCCTTTTATAATTTGAGGAATCAGGGCTGGCTCAGTGGCGCATACACAATGTTTTGTAGACAAAAGGTGGGGTCAGGCACTGGGATCAGCTGAGAAACTATTGAAAAAAATATAACTCCTCATACTGCCCTGTAGATTACAGTCTGGTAGTTCTAGGTACAATTCAGAATTCTGCATTTTCTTTAGTGTATAGAAGGGCTACTGATTTCTTTGAGTTAGTCTTGTATCCTGCTACATTGCTCAAGGTGTTCATCAACTGTAGGAGTTCCCTCGTAGAATTTTGTGGATCAATTATATATACAATCATGTCATCTGCAAATAGAGCTTTACTTCTTCTTTTCCAATTTGTATCTTCTTAATCTCTTTTTTTTCTCATATTGCTCTAGCTAAGACTTTCAGAACTATATTGAATAGATAAGGGGAGAGGGACCAGCCTTGTCTAGTTCCTGATTTTAGTGGGATTGCATGGAGTATTTCTCCATTAGTGTGATGTTGGCTGTTGGCATTTTGTAAATTGCCTTTATCATATTTAGATATTTGCCCTGTATCCCTGATCTCTCCAGGGCTTTTATGATAAAGGAGTTTTAGATTTTTTCAAAGGCATTTTCAGCATCTAAAGATATGATCATGTGTTTTTTTTTTTCCTTCAGTTTGTTTATAAGATGGATGACATTTGCAGTTTTTGTATGTTGAACCATCCCTGAATTTCTGGGATGAAGCCTACTTTATTGTGATGGATGATATTTTTTATATGTTGTTGTATACGGTTTGCCAGGATTTTGTTGAGAATGTTTGCATCAATATTCATGAGGGAAATTGGTCTGTAATACTCCTTATTTGTTGTGTTTTTGAGTGACTTGGGTACTAGGGTTATTGAGGCCTCATAAAAAGAGTTTGGCAATATTTCTTCAATTTCTACTGTATGGAACAGTTTGCTGAGTATTGGTATTAGTTCTTCTTTGAATGTCTGCACTAAAATTATCTAGACCTGCGCTTTTTTCAGTAGCTCTCCTATACACTAAAGATAAACAAGTTGAAAAAGAAAAAAGGGAAACATCACCCTTTATAATAGCTGCAAATAGCATTAAATATCTTGAAGTAACTATAACCAAAGAAGTAACAGATCTATGTTACAAAAACTTTAAATCACTGAAGAAAGAAATTAAAGAGGATATCAGAAAATGAAAGGATATTCCATGTTCCTGGATAGGTAGGATCAACATAGTAAAAATGACAATTCTACCAAAAACAATCTACAGATTCAATGCAGATTCAATCCCATCAAAATCCCAACACATTTTATTACAGACTTTTAAAGAATAATATTCAAGTTCATTTCTGAAGAAGAGAGAATGACCTGATGTGGTGGGAGGTGGAAGGGACCTTGAATAAGGATATTCAAGGATAGAAAGTGTGACATCTTTGTTCATAATAATAATAATAATAAAAATAATAATGAGTTTTACTTGTAGCTGAATAGCTCATCTTCCACAGTGTAAAAAAAAATACTCAAGTTCATTTCAGATAACAGGAAAGCCAGAATTGCCAAAATAATTTTTCTCAAAAAAAAAAAGAACTTTAGGAGGCATCATCATCCCTGACTTTAAGTTATGCTATAGAGCTACAGTAATAAAAACAGCTTGGTACTGGCATAAAAAATGACTTGTAGATCAATGAAATCAAACTGAAGACCCCAACATTTACCTACACACCTATGAACACCTAATCTTTGACAAAGAGGTCCAAAATATACAATGGAAAAAAGATAGTATCTTCAACAAATGGTGTTGACATAGCTGGATGGTAGTGTGTAGAAAAATGAAAATAGATCCAAACCTATCACCTTGGACAAACCTCAAATCCAAGTGGATCAAAGACCTCAACATAAACCCAGCTACACTGAACTTGATAGAAAAGAAAGTTGTAAATACTCTCCAATTCATTGGCATAGGTGACCACTTCCTAAATATAACACCAGTAGCACAGACAATAAGAACAACAATTAGTAAGAGGGACCTCCTGAAACTGAGAAGCTTCTGTAAAGCCAAGGACATAGACAATAAGTCAAAACGACAGCCTACAGAGTGGGAAAATATTTTCACCAACCCTATAAGTGACAGAGGACTGATCTCTAAAAACATATAGAGAACTCAAGAAAACTAGAGCCCAAAGCCCTAAATAACCCAATTAAAAAATGGAGTTCAGAACTAAAAAGGAAATTTTCAGTACAATTACAAATGGCTGAAAAGCACTTGAAAATTAGTCAATATCTTTAGCCATCAGAGAAATACAAGTCAAAACAACTTTGAAATACTACCTTCTACCTGTCAGAATGGCTAAAATTAAAAACACAAATGACAGCTTATGCTGGAGAGGATGCAGAGCAAGGGAAACACTCCTTCATTGTTGGTGAGAGTGTAAGCTTGTTCGGCCACTCTGGAATACAATAGGGTAGTTTCTCAAAAAACTGGAAATCAATCTCCGTAAAGATCCAGCAATACCACTATTGGGCATACAATCTAAATATGCACACTCACACTCCAAAGGCATTAGCTCAACTATGCTCACAGCAGCACTATTTGTAATAGCAAGAACCTGGAAACAATCTAGATGCCCCTCAACTGAAGAATGGATTAACAAACTGTGGTACATCTACACAATGGAGTACTACTCAGCAGTAAGAAAAAAATGTCATCCTAAAATTTGTAGGCAAATGGATGAATTTGGAGAATATCCTCCTGAGTGAGGTATCACCAATCCAGAAAGATAACCAGGGGATGCACTCACTCATTAGTGAACTTTAAACAAAAAGCATAGCATTCCCAAGCTGCAAACCGCAACTACTGAACAGCTTGGTATCTGAAGCACCTTGGACTGGCACCTTGGAGCGCATTCCTTCCAGAGGAACACCTGACCTAATCTTGATATTAGGAGGAAGAAATTGGACTTGCCTGGAGTGGATACTGAACTAATCGACCTTGGGACCTCCAGTCTACTCAGGGGAGGAGATGAGAGGATGAGGAGAAGAGATCGTGACCGGGAAGGGCCGTGAGGGGGAAGGGAGTTTGAACAAGGTGATACATGAATAAAAAAAGAGACTTTATTCTATAAAAATAAAATTAACAAAAAGAATTCTGAATTTTTATATCTGACCCAAACTTAGGCTTTGTTGCATAGCAATTTTGATTTATTTGTAATTCACTGCACCAGGACTTTCTAAGGCCCATTCCTCCTGTGACAGGCATTGTCTGCAGTGAGATCCATTGAATATGTGATTAAACACCCACAATAGCTAACCCAATACTGTTAAAGTTTGGAGAAATATTAAGGTATCTATTCCATATACAAGTACTTAAGGCTCCAAACACAGATAATGTTTGTGTGTCATACAGCTCAAGCTTGTTATTGTTTGCAGCTATGTTTGTTGTTGATTAGTGTTTGTCTTTATGTTTAGGACTTTCAAAAGTACATATCTTTATTGTATGGCTACAGCATCTCAGTAGAGAGCTTAGCTGTAAGCTAACTGCACTACAAATGGAATTTTACTATTGGGGTTTTGCACCTAATGCAACTTAAAAAATCTTCTGTTTCATTGCACAGATGTCATGATTGACATAACTAAGATTTTTTTCTAATGATAATGAAGAACATGGGCAGATGTGGGAGGCATCCATGGAGATAGCTAAATGTTAGGAGAAATCTGCAGGCTCTGATAGGTATGCTTGTGTGATGCCATCCTGAACAAAGACCATGCCTCTTTTTGAGAGCCAGACTTCTCTTTGGAAGTAGATCCTACTTCCCAGTGCTGAACTTCCCTCTAATTTCCATGAATACTTGGTTTGTTCCAGGAGGCTGAACCCTGAATTTACCGAGGACAAAAACTGGACAACAACCAGAACTTGATGATAAGATCTTATTCCTCAAGATACCACACTCACTAGTCACAGGAAACAACTAAATTAACTGTGTACTGACAAGTCAGCCTCCTGCTGTAGTGCCAGCATTCAGAGTAGTGGGAGGTGCTATTTGGAATAGATCATCACTAGTTATCTTGCCCAGCCGTGTACCCTGTCGCCTGCAATAGTTTCCAGTGTGGTCAGAGATGGCAGCCAGTGGAGAACATTATGGATGTAACCAGCTACTTTCTAACTAGATTTTGTCCTGGTTCATGGGAGGAAACACATGCATAGTGCTACAAATCTTTCCCAAAACTCATTGTTCTAGAGCTCCCCAGCTCCCAGGGATGAATCTACTGTTATTATTCTGCTAAATAGACATAGTGTCAAATGGCCATCTAAATTTGTATCTCTATTCATAGTTAAGTTCACCATTCAGACATTGCTAGAGAAATTCCTTTGGGTAGTGGCCTAGTCAATGCAGAAACTCACAGCTGGTCAAAATGACAAGAATAAGTGTCAGTGGAGGGCTCAGCCACAAATGGGTCATTTATATCACACCCACCACCCAAGCCTTAGGGGCCTTTACAGAAGAAGGAGGGGAAAGTCTATAAGAGCTAGGACTCAGGAGAACCAGAGTGCAAATATTTTCTGGACAGGAGAGGATCACCTCCCCCATGAATTCACAGCAGCTATGTTGCCTGCAGAAAACCTGTATAACATCAACACAGTCAAAATTTTAGTATGGAGTGGAAAGGAACTTACAAACCCTCACCCCTGAGTAGTTATTGAAAATTAATGGCTTTTGAGAGGAGAACTCAGTTTTCTTTAAGGGTGTGGTGACTGGTAGGTCAACCATTCCCTAGTGATGACCCATACCCAGGAGTATATAGGCAACACAAATTGGGCTAAATGAGTTATTTACAAAAGGGAGAGGAGTCACGATGGATAGTGGTAGGGATATGGGGATGGATCTTAGAGGAGTTGGGGTAAATATGACCAAAATACATGAAATTCTCAAAGAATTAATAAAAACATAAAATGGACAAATCTCTACTTTATAACTTCAAATTGTTCCTTTTTTTTTTCTTTTGTTCTAACCTTAGGCCTCGTTGGCAATGCTGGGATCACACATTATACTCACATTTCTTCTGTGAATGATCAGAGATACCTATCATGGACATGGGGGGCTTTCTCTGTAGATTTGGTGGATTCTTCCTGAATTTCTTCAGCTATAGTTTATCCCAAGAAGGCAGTTCTCCATCTACCCATTAAGTTGTTTTTCATGATTTGATGAACATTTTCCTACTCTACAGGAGATGATATTAAAATTGGAGTTTTTTTCTTTGAAATCCTGATCCTGGGCTTTTGACTAGCAGAGTCACACCTCTTGTGAACCACCAGACTTCTTGGTTCATTTATATGTGACCTATGTTGCATCAAAACTCCTCCCAGATAATTTATTAGCTGTCTCTAAAGTTATTAACTTTCAGAGTTAATTACATTCACGAGCGTTAACTAACTCTGAGAGTTATTGTCATTAAATACGTTTTGTGCATTATTTAGTGCTAAGGGGTTTGAAGGAAAGGGAACACAAGCTTCATGTTGGTAAGTGTGTCTCTGCTGCGAGTGATTAGATGTAGCTACCTCATCAATCTTGTGTTATGACGTAACAGCTACATGAAGCTAAGCAAAGTAGACTCTTTCAGTATGTACACACACACACACACACACACACACACACACACACACACACACACACAAACCACAGCTTTCACCTTGAATGTATTCTGGAGCCATGGAGCCATTTTGAGCTCAGGAGCATCAATTTAGGTTACTACAAATTCATAGTGTCCCACTGTGAGAACACTTTCATGATTTTTTTTTAAATATAGGATTACAGAACAAAGAAAGTTGTGTTGATATATTGTATATTTAATAATATTTGTCTAGAATATGAGAGGACAGAATCACCCATAGCCATGTTTTAAAGGTCAGGGAGTGGTGACCCACACCATTAAACCCATCACTCAGGAGGCAGAGATGTTTCTATAACT
The DNA here is from genome assembly GCA_004025045.1 of Sigmodon hispidus. Taxonomy (NCBI): domain Eukaryota; kingdom Metazoa; phylum Chordata; class Mammalia; order Rodentia; family Cricetidae; genus Sigmodon; species Sigmodon hispidus. Next base: position 11,828 of record PVIH01019254.1, on the reverse strand, counting down.
CTATGAGTTCAAGGCCAAACAGGCAGGCAGTGATAGCTCACACCTTTAATCCTAGCTCTAGCAGGATTGAACCAGAAAGTAAAATAGCTGGGCAGGGAAAAAAATATAAGGCAAGAGAAGGCAGACATTCAGCCATTCTATCTAAATGACCAGTCAGGCTAAGGACCCCTGAAGATAGCATTTACCCTGTTTGGCCTGAGAAGTTGGCTGAGTGAGAACTGACTGTGGTTTGTTTCCTCTCTCTGGTACTCCAGCTTCTTCACAATATCTGGCTGTGGGTTTTTATTATAATACTAAGTAAAATTAGTGCAATAGAAAGTCATAAATCAAGGCAAATTTAAAATACACTGATGGATACATTGAAGAGGCATAGCAAGATAGGGGATGCTTTTTCATAGTCCTCAGGTATCTGATGATATTATCAGCTTCTGGGTTGGTGGAAGCCAGTGATCTGCTTGTAGTAGAGTCCTAAAAGTTTCTATCTGTTTATCACAGGATATAAGGTTTTATACAAGTTGGTCAAGGAATGTCTATTTAGCTGTTTAAAGCTGATGTGAAATGAGGTAATTAGCTTCTGACCTGCAAAATATTCCAGCATCTTCATACCACTGTCAGTAACTGTCTGCTGACACAGCTTCTTTCCAGGAATTGTTATTGACATGGAAAAGCACTTCCTACTCTGCTTGGTAGATCTGCCCTAAAGGTCAGATTCGCATCTTCAAGCTGGCCAGCCTCCTTGTGGCACAATAGGGATTTGATCATTCTGTGACTTTGGTGCCCCCCTTTCAGGAATATTTCATCTACTTGCATCAAAATCCAGCTTGGACTATCCCCTATCACTTGTTGCTACAGCTTTGGTTCCTCAGGGAGGAGGCTGCACAGAGCCCAAGGCAGCTACCAAACTCTGCAGTGTCTCAGTCACCCAAGGCACAGATGCAGACCTAAAGGATAATCAGCTTCTAGGCCATGGTGGGAATTGAAATTTTAAGAAGCAAGAATGAAGTAGGGCTAAGAGAGGGAGGTGAGGAAGACAAAATGAAGAAGACTTAGAGGAGATGAGCAAAAACTGAAAAGCAGGAGATTGTAAGAAACTCAGATAAGAGAGCAGCAAAGAGAAAACATAAGGGGAATAGATTTGTCTTTCATGCAAGACTGTTCTGCAGTTAAATCTCCTTGCCTCCTTGGGTGAGGAACTAATGTAAAAAGACAGGTTTTTATCTTAGGAGACTTAGGCAAACGCTAAGAGGTTGGAATATGTTGCAGGTTAGAAGCTAATTACCTCATCTCAAACTAGCTTTAAACAGCTAAATTGACATTCCTTGACCACCTTGTATAAGAACCTATATCCTGTGATAAACAGATAGAAACTTTTAGGACTCTACTAAAAGCAGACCACTGGCTTTGACCAACCCAGAAGCTGATAGTATCATCAGATACCTGAGGACTATAAAAAAGCATCCCCCATCTTGCTATGTGTTTGAGATTCAGATTCCTGAAAATCTTAATGCGGTGAGTGTAGTCAGCATACTAATGTTCCTTTCAAACATGCCTGGCCTGATGTAGGACTGAGACTATGGTAGATTACTTGACAAAGGATTATGGTACATGCTATGCCCAGACTCAGACCCCTATAGAGACCACTAGGAACCTAGACTTGGATGCAAGAGCAAGGTTTATTTCTAGACACTACTCAAGCCAGGCACGGAGCTCCCCACACTCAGCACGAGGGCAGAAGGAGTTGGAGTTATTCATATTACATGAGTTTTTATAGGCAAAATATACAAGATTGGGTTGTTGGGGAAAACCCGGAGTTCGGGTTGCTAGCGGTCAGGGCTTGTCAGACTTTCTCATTGGCTGTCCCTGGGATGGTGACACTCTTTGGCTATTCTGTTGTAAATTAGTTGCTATCAGATGGCCTCCTCTGATATTCTTGGGCCATTCTGTGGTTAATCAGTTGCCATCAGATGCCCCTACTATGAACTTTCTGCTTTCTTTGTGTACATTTCTAAAAACCTGAAACTTAACTCAGGCAAAGTTCCCTGTTTTTAGCTTTTGGTCTTCTACCAGGGAGACAAGATATAGAGATGAGAGCTAAGTGTAATCACAGTGTATTTAAAAGTGGGAGAATAAGGCAGAAAGTAAGAAGAACATGATGATAGATGAGGCCCATGCAGATGCAGAGCAGCTCTGAAGATGCAGAAAGAACAGCATGTGACATAGGACATACGTAGGAGTTGGAAAAAGCAAGAGGACATTTTTCTCCCTCTCTTAATCTTCCCAAGGAACAAGACAAGAGTCCCATGCTGAACTTATGTATGGAAACTGAAGTCCCTTCACTTTGAGGCCTGGAGCTATTTTGGGAGCTGAGACATTTATAAATCTATAAGGCCAAGTGCCCAAGGTCCTGGGTATTCAGAGGACATTCTGACCCAGCTGGGAAGCATCTTCTCCTCATCCTAAGACAACCAATCAGCCAGCAGCTGCCCACCTGACAGCGATAGTAAACAAACTTTCTCTGGGCCTCTTACTTCCCAGGTTGAACTGCATTTTTTTTTAAAAGATTTATTTATTTATTATGTATACAGTTTTACAGAAGAGGGCACCAGACCTCATCATAGATGGTTGTGAGCCACCATGTGGTTTTGCTGGGAATTGAACTCAGGTCCTCTGGAGAACAGTCAGTGCTCTTAACCTCTGAGCCATCTCTCCAGCCTCTGAACTGCATTTTTATGGTCTTTGTTTGATCTTCATTTTAAAAAGCCTTGCTTTTGAGAAGGTGGGAGCTCAGTTCCCCACTAGCACTGCTGTGTGACTGGAGCTGAACTCAGCTGGGAGTTGCTGAGACTGGACAGAACAATGCCAATGGTAAAATGTTTGTGTTTTACATAATTACACCTCTGAATTTTTGGTCATTTGTTTCAACCACAGGAGAAAACTAAACTAGTGAGAAGGTAAAAAAGATTTATACTGCTGGTCATAAATGTGAGCTCACTTATGATGGATAAATTATGGTTTAAGTTTAAATTGCTGTGCTTAAGAGATCTATGATACAAAAATGCCTCTAACCTATAAGTTCTATTTGCCCAAGGACAGATGACTTCCTGGAATGCTGGGAGCTGTTGTCCATGTAATATAACAAGCCCTGTGTTTTTGTTTTTGTAAACAAGCTGAGTTGTCCCAAGTCACAGGATATGCTTGATCACGTGTTCTTGGGAGGTACATAGAGAAGAACTATGCCAGGATGCAGCTTGCCCCCATTGGATGAAGGTGGGAAGTACTTAGTAGATTTGCCTTTAGAAGCCTTTAGCTAATGTAATTTGCAGCCATCCTCTGGAAATCCAGATACAAATCTGACCAGTGTCCTTCCTGCTGATCAGTATTTAATGAAGAATGTTTCAAATTTGGCTTAAAATTTGTGGTAGTGGGCTTATTCTCACTAACACACTACCATTCGGGTGTATAATTTGGTCAAGTTTCACCTTTGCAAATTTGTCATAATAAAACCTCCCATACATGAAATTGAAAACATGCAATTGGTTGTGTTCCCATGTTCTTTCTGTTCTTCTTAATGATGAAGGAAACCCCAGATAAGCAATATGCTTAGTTCTACTTTGTAGCAGCAACTCTATCTGGTTGGGGATTCAAGCATAAATAAGATAAAGAGCAGGTTTAGGTTACTTTTTCTTTTACAGCTGCACACTTCTAGGCATGCTAATGCAGAGGAGGCCAATGCTCAAACCAAACATATTAATTTTTAACTGAAAACTCAGGAGTCTAGATCCAAATAGAGATAGAGAGATCAATAGAAGAAAAATCCTACAAATTTTGCTTACATGCACATGAGGACCCTCTCAAGATTGTGAAAATTCTCCTCTAAAAATGCCAAATTAAAATTTTTTAATTTATAAAATAAAGTTTTTTTTTAATTCATGTATTCCCTTGCTTCTCCTCCCTTCCCCTCCAATACCTTCCAGTCAGCCTTTAGCCTCCCTCCTCCCCATCTTCCTGTACCCTCCCCCAAAAGGGCAAGAAGTCCCAAGGTGGATCAGCTCAGCATCCACTCCAGGCAAATCCAATTTTCTCATCCTAATATCAAGACTGGGTTAGGAGTTCCTCTGGAGGGAATGGACTCTGAAGTGCCAGTCCATGCACAGAAACACAGTCTGATCTCTCAAATCAGAAATTTTAAAAATACATTTTTACATTTAGGAGAAATGACAAGCTAGGGTGGTAGAGAGGAAGACCAGGCACACTCCTGTAGAAACTGGCATGTTAGAGATGGAAGAAGAAGAGGATTACTGCTATCAGTGTATCTGTGTACATCTCTAGGCACATTACTTCCCAATCTTCTGTAATGGAGGCTATTTTCTCATTTTGGTCTTGGGAAGCCATCACTACTATATGGATTTTATGTGTTGACACAGATAAGAGAAAGGGCATTCAAGCTATCTTTTTCTGTAACATCTATCTTTCCAGTCAGTTTGCCAGATTGGCACATATTGTGTGGTCACTAGGTTCCACTGCTTATTTTCTATAAGCTCACACTGTCAGGTCTTGATTACACCATTTCCTACTTACAACAGCTCCAGGAGTTCCATAGAGCCACCATAGTGTGTGCCTGGTACATGGCAGAATTGCTTGGCTTTACAATGATCTCCTGGCTTCTCTTATGGCTATATAAGAAGACTTAATGTATAAGCCAGAAGTGAAAATCCTCATGTTCTATCTCCGCCTCTATTATATACAGTCATAAAGTGAGGAGGTCTGTATGACCTCAAACAGCTTCCTGGAGTTACTCTGATGACACTGCTCCCCCAACCCCTGGAAATTTACTGTTGACTGACAAGGTTTGTTCTCTTGCTGATTGTATGGAATTGTGTCTCCTCAGATTTTGATGAGGAGCCTGGCCTAAGGAATATCTTCCAACAGTGCAGTGTCATAGCAAGAATGAGTAGAGAACTGAGGTGAAAGGAGAGGGTTAGTGTAGGACTGACAGTCAGTGACTATCAGGGAATGGATAGCTCATCACTTGAATTAAATATTCTGACAGATTAAAGTAAAACTGCAAAATCAGGGCTCAGCTGGAAGAGTGGCTATGGCCTGGTTATTATGTCCTGGGAATCAAAGAGATGGTGGGGTAAGGAATGCTTGTAGATTTGAATGTTGAATCTGCAAGTTGGAGGGCATAATCTGTGTATTCAGTGTGAGACTAACCACTTGAAGTGGTAGAGACATGCTTAGGCAGCATGGGAGACATTTCAGATGTTTCTGGAAAAACCAGGACTGTCATCAAGGATGCATTATTTCCAGGTAGCTGGACTCTGTGACAATGGCTTTATTTGTTTGGCTTTGTGAGATAGGGTCTCAAAGATCTTAGGTAGCCTTGTCCTTCCATATGTCCTTGTCCTGCCATATATACATATCATCTATTGGGCTGGTTTTTCTCCATGCATGCAGCTTTCTTTGGTGAATATTGCATGGCTCTGGCATCTTCAACATACTGAAGTCTCCAGTGAAACTTGGACTTCACCTTTCTAGCCACATGAAATGCCCTCTTGGGACCTCCTTAAAGTGAATTTAACCCATTTGCCCATTTTCTAGACTTAGAGGCCTTCTGAAACCTTGACATAGACCTTCATGATCCCTCTTACAAGAATTGCTAGTTAAGCTTTGCTGATAGAGTTCAAAGTCTGTTTTGGCCCAAAGTCTCAGACCCTTTCACAATTGTCGCTCAGACAAATCCCTAATTCTCAAGAATCACAGTTCCAGGCCTATTATAGTAATAACTCACTCTAATGCCAGTTTCCTGTATGACTTGCCTTTCTTTTAGCTGCAACAAAATATCTAAGGAAAACAACAAGAAAAGTTGAGCTTATGTGGGCTTACAGTGTGAGGGGATAGCCCATCCAAGCAGGGAAAACATGGCAGCATGTGGAACAGAGAGATAAATGCTGAGATTTAGCTCAGTTTCCTTTTTTGATTCAGTTTGGGACCTTAATCCATGGGCTGGTGCTACCCATATAGGGTGAGTCTCACCTTAATTAACCTTAATTAACTTATTTTAGTCCATACAGTTCCTCATGTTGTGGTACAAACCAGCCATAGTTATTTTGTTGCTATTTTATATCTGTAATTTTATGACTGTTATTAATTGTAATGTGAATACCTGATTTGCAGCATATCCTGGATGCCACCCCTGTGAAAGTGTTGTTTGACCTCCAGAGGGATCATGACCCACAGGTTGAGAACCATTGTTCTAGAAGCTCCCTTACAGGCATGTTTAGAAGTTTGTCAATTAGGTAATTCTTGACCCTGTCAAATTGACAATCAATATTATCTCTCACAAGCACCATGCTTGCTTTTATTTCTTTTATTTTTAATTGAGAATTAACTATATATTGAATATGTTGTGATTATTTGATAAATATATACAATATAGAAAGAATAATGATCATTAAAACATCCAACTCTTCATCTATTAGATGTATAAAAACATTTAAAATAAACTTTTTAAGAAGTTTTAAAATGCATGATTTATTATTATCACCATGAAGTATGATAGATCTCTAAAATTCACACTTCCTCTCTAACTGGAATTTTCTATTTATTGAACAACATTCTTACTTTCCTGCCTGTCTCTGTCCCCTTATTCTTCATACATAAACTACACTCTGTTTTCTCCCAGGTAAGGAGATCATGCTAAATGATTTTTCTGTGCCTGACTTACTTCACCTAGTATAATATCTCCCAGGTACATCTTTGTTGTTTAAAATAGCAAGGTCTCCTATTTTTAAGCCAAATTCAGGGGCTAGGGAGATGGCTCAGTGGTAAAGAGAATTGACTGCTTTCCCAGAGGTCCCTGGTATAATTCCTAGCATCTACATGGCATCTTAAAAGTGTCTGTAACTCCAAGTTCAGACACCTTCAAACATACATGCAAGCAGACAAATCACCAATACACCTAACATAACACCAAAAAATTATTTTTAAAAATAAACTCATTAAAATGCCACCTTCCATTGTATGTATTTACCATATTTTCTTCATCCACCAGTCCTATGATGGACATTATGATTTTATCTGAGCTGTTATGATTAGCACTGAAATTGAAATGATAGGAAAGCGGATGATGGAGGCTCCCTGGACTTGAGTTATCTTTAACTTAGCAGTGTGTGTGCTGATATATTGTTACTGTGCTGGAAGTACACAATCATGTAAAACTTCAATGGAATCAATGACTCTAAGCTCTTGTTTCAAAAATTCCAAGAGTGAAATTTGTGAGCTACAGAAAGCTTAGTTTCAAAAAGATTTATTCTAGGATTATAAGTGGAGCTTTAGAGAAAGAAGACAGAGTTCTCAGATAGCAGGAGTGGGTCTGGGAAATGTGGTACCTTGGATTCACTAGTCCAGGAATTTTGCTAGGACTGATGGCAGAAATTGGGGCGAGGGATGAGGGGATGGGTTGTAGAGGGATTTTGTTGATATGTTTTAAATATTTGTTTCTCCTACTGGTTTAATAAAAAGCTGATTGTCCAGAGGCAGACAGGAAGTGTGGGTGGGACTACCAGATTAAGAAAACTCTGGGAAGGGGAAGAAGAGAGCAGAGATGCCAGGAGACACAGAGGAAAGAATTTGAAATGCCACTGAGAAAAGGTGCTGAGCTGCATGACTGAACAAGATAAGAAAGATGAGTTAGTTTAAGAATAAACAGCTGGCAAGTTATGAGCCTAGGCCCTTGGCCAATCAATGTAAAAATAATATAAGCATCTGTGTGATTCTGTGGGACTTTGTATGTTTCTGTGTGACCGTGGTCTGAACCTTGAGGCTAGGCCTGAAAGTCCGGGCCAGAAACCTCATACAACAATGGGCCATCTACTATTATCCAGTCTACAGAGTGATTTCCATGACATCCAGAGCTACACACAGAGAAATCCTTCTCAAAACTAACAAGCAAGCAAACAAAACAATATCAACAACAAAAACCCCACCTTTATTGTAAATGAATTTCAAATACCAAAAAAATAATGAAGTTAGACTCACTTGGTTAACTGAATAAGCACTTGCCCAGACCCAAAATTTATTCATCTCAGTGAACTTTTTTTAAAAAAAGTTTTTTATTTTTTCAAAATATAGTATAATTATCTCATTTTCCTCTTTCTTTTCCTTCCCCCAAATTCTTCCATAGATATGTTTTCTTTCAAATTCATGGCTTAAAAAATTAATTGTTGCTATATACACATTTGTATATGGATATACATAGACTTCTATGTACACAGACAAAACCTGTTCATTCTGTATAATGTTACTTCTATGTACATGCTTCCAAGGCTGATCATTTCAATAGTCTATTCATGTGTTCCTCCCTAGGGAAGACTATGTCTTCTATGCACAGGACTACTCAGTTGCCCATAATTCTTTGTGTAGGACTGGGGCCTTGTGGGCTTTCACCATCTACTTTAGCATATCTGTTACTGTTGTCTTTTTAGGTCTAGACAGTCAGGTTCATGAGACCTTATGGGTATAGCTTCTGACATTACTAGAAGACATAATCTCACAGGAAACTCCCAAACAGAGTGTAGATCTCATAATCTTTCTGCCCTTTTACCTGCAATGATACCCAAGTCTTAGGTGTGGGAATTCTTTTGCAGATGTATCAGTTGGGACTGAACTCCACAACACTGCATTTTGATTAGTTGTGGCTTTCTGTAATGGTCTTCATCTTTTGCAGATAGAACTATTCTTGATGAGGAGTAAAGACTACTATTATCTGTATGTATAAGAACAAATATTTAGAATGTATTAGTGTAGTGGTTTGAATGAAATTTATCCCCATTATCTCGCAGGGAGCAGCACTGCTAGGAGGTGTAGTTTTGTTGCAGTCGGTATGGCTTTGCTGGCAGATGTGTGTTACTGTGGGACTGGGGATTTGATGTTTCTTATGCTCTGTACTTCCTGTTGCCTATAAGATGTAAGACTCTCAGCTATTCCTCTAGCATCATGTTTGCCTGGGTGCTAACATGCTCCCTACCATGATGATAATGGACTGAGCCTCTGAAACTGTAAGCAAGCCTCCTCAACTAAATGTTTTCCTTTAAAAAGTTACCATAATTATGGTGTCTCCTCACAGCAATAAATACCCAAACTATGGCAACTAGAAATTATGTTGTTGGTGGTTGTAGATTGTATAAGCTATGATTTCTCTAGCCATGGATAGTTGGCTTGGTTTCCAGGAGTAGGAATGACTTTCCTCTTATTGAATGTGTCTTAAGTTTAATTAGCAAGCTGTTGACTATTACCAAGGTATACATACCAATATTGAACCTTAGGGTTATCCTGCCTTGCTAATGATTATTGTGGTTCATGGGCCTCAAAGCCTGGTAGGACTGTTGGTTGCTTGCCTCATTTGGGTACTTATATAGCACTCCTTCTGGTACCCTAAAAAACTAGTCCTCAGGAAAAAGGAAACACAAAGGATCAGACTCTTTCTATGATCCCACCCTCTTCATTCCTAGGCTATTCTTAATAGTCACATGCTTTCTCTAAGAGTGGCTATCTTTTAAAGAAAAATTGAACTCAATTTGATTTTGAAAATGTAATAAAAGAAAGACTGCCTGATGTTATTGGAGTGATACTGTGACCACCTCTTGTTTTCTGTGGTTCTTGTTCAAGTTCCTACATTTTTCATTTCCAGGTTTCCCTCAGCTTTGATTTTCTTTATTGATGCTTTTTCCACTTTCAGTTTATGAATAGTTTTATCCAATCTCTTCCACTGTTTGTGTTTTCATAGATTTTTTTTAAAGGATTTATTCATTTCCTTTTCAGGACCTCTGTCATAGTGGTTCTCAATCTTGCTAACGTTGTGCCCTTTTATCACAGACCCTTATGTTGTGGTAACCCCCAACCATATAGTTATTTTTATTGCTACTTCACAACTGTAATTTTGCTACTGTTATCAATCACGGTATAATATTTGATACACAAGATGGTCTTAGGCTACTCTCCAAAAACAGTCATTAAACCTCTCAAGGGTTTGTTAACTACGGGCTGAGAATTGCTGCTTTATCATATTTATAAAAGCTATTTTAATGTCTTTTTTCTTGTGCTTGAGCTATTTTGGAATATTCACAGCATGCTATGGTAAGGTTGCTGGGCTCTAGTGGAGACATATTGTCCTGGCTGTTATTGTGTTTTCAAACTGGCATCTAGGCATTGGGGATTGGTAAGATTATAATTTTAGGTGCTGATATCTTATCTTGTCTTTGTTATGTGTTTTGTTCCTTAGTTTAGTTTTGTATTAATCTATTGTATTACCATGTGGCTACATGGCTTTACCTGTGTTCCATTACATCTTGGTTTCTGGGCAGCAGCCTGCAGCATCTCCTTCATCTCTGCTTGGATTTTCCTCCTGCTTTTAAGCTGCCTTGACATAGACCAAACACAGACTTTATTAACAAATGATAAGAAACTATATTCATGGCATACAGAAAGACATTCCATATCACTTCCCCTTTTCTGTCTAATCAAAAAAGGGTTATAATTTTAACAGTAAAATTACATATAACAGTTATATGTAACTTGATAACAAAACAGTTATCAAGCAAGAATTAGTTATAATATCTAGTCTATTTTTATTTAACAAAATTATAGAAAATATTCTGTCATTTTTATTATCTTTGTAAGTCCAAAGTTTAATACTAATTTACCTTTTATTGTAACTAAGAAAGACTATAATTATTACTATCTAATCTTCAACTTCATCAAAGACCTCAGAAAGATATAATATTACCCGAGTAAACCAGAAGTGCATTGCAAGAAACTTTCAAATTGTAGAAATAACAGAGACATCTGGCTGCCTAGACAGTCACTTAAAGTTTATCTGTAATTTAAGGACATCCATCTTCATTCTATAGGCCTAGAGTCTCTGGCAGACTTTTTTTTTTTCTTCTTTATTTTGTATTTATCAAAAAAAAAACAGCAAAGAGAATTTTTTTAAAAAAAAATGTCGAAGAGTTAACAATAACTATACAGAGGACAACAATCATAAGCATGGCTTATCAAGGGTGGAAATGCAAATAAGATTGCTACACATATATTTTCTTTGTGTTCAGCTTTCCCTCTGAATTTTTTTTCCATCTCTGTATATCCTTATTGAAGGTCTCTTCCCCCTCCCACCACATCTGGTCATTTTTCTTCTCTGCAACTCCCCATCCCCTCCCTTGGCAGGGAGCACAGTCCTATGGTCACACTGGCCCAACAATGCTTGGATCAGTCTTCACTCCCGGCCAAATCCAGTTTTGTCCCCCCTCCCTCAAGAGTGAGTCAGGTGTTCCTATAGATGGACTGGGGTTTGAAGGGTCAGTCCAGGGAGTTTCTGATCCCAAGCTATTCAGTGGTTGTGGTTTGCTGCTTGGGCATGTTTGGCTTTTTTTTTTCTTGTTTGTTTGTTTAGAGACCACTAGTGAGTGAGTACATCCCCTGCTTATCTCTCTGAGTTTGTGATACTTTGCTCAGGAGGATATTCTCCAAATCCATCCATTTGCCTGTGAATTTTAGAATATCATTTTTTCTTACTGCCGAGTAGTATTCCATTGTGTAGATGTACCACAGTTTGTTAATCCATTCTTCAGTAGAGGGACATCTAGGTTGTTTCCAGGTTCTTGCTATTATAAATAATGCTGCTATGAACATAGTTGAGCTAATACCTTTGGAGTGTGAATGTGCCTCTTTAGGGTATACACCCAGAAGTGGTATTGCTGGGTCCTTGGGTAGATTGATTCTCAATTTTCTGAGAAACCTCCATATTGTATTCCAAAGTGGCTGAACAAGCT
>PVIH01019253.1:13379-36056 GCA_004025045.1 Sigmodon hispidus | reverse complement strand
AGTCTACTTTGTTAGATATTAGGATTGCAACCCCTGCTTGTTTCTTAGGACCATTTGACTGGAAAATCTTTTCCCAACCCTTTATTCTAAGCCTGTGTCTGTCTTTGCAGTTGAGGTGTGTTTCTTGTAGGCAACAGAAGGATGGCTTCTGTTGTTGTATCCATCTTGTTAGTGTGTGACGTTTTTTAGGAGAGTTGAGGGAAATTAGTGACCATTGATTCATATTTCCTGCCATTTTTGGTGTTAACTTGTCTGTATTTCCTTTCTCTAGGGTATTCTTCTGTGGACTTATTGATTGTTTGTGATTTCGTGGATGTATCTGGGGTCCTTAGGTTGTAGTTTTCCCTCTAATACTCTCTGTAGTGCTAGATTGGTAGGTAGATATTCTTTCAGTCTGACTTTGTTCTGAAATACCTTGTTTACTCCATCTATGGTGATTGATAATTTTGCAGGGTATAGTATTCTAGTTTGGCATCCATGCTGTTTTAGCGTCTGTAAAACTTCTGACCAAGCCCTTCTAGCTTTCATCATTTCCGTTGAATAGTCAGGCATTTTTCTGATGGGTCTGCCTTTATATGTGAGTTGGCCCTTTTCTTTTGCAGCTCTTAAAATTTTTTCTTTGTTCTGTATGTTTTGTGTCTTGATTATAATGTGGCGTGCTGACTTTTTTTGGGATCATATCTATTTGGTATTCTGTAAGCTTCTTGTATCTTTATAGGCATTTCCTTCTTCAGGTTAGGAAAGTTTTCTTCTATGATTTTATTGAAAACATTATCTGTGCCTTTGAGCTGGTATTCTTCTCCTTCTTCTATTCCTGTTATTCTCAAATTAGGTCTTTTCATGGTGTCCCAGATTTCCTGAACATTTTGAGTTATGGCTTTTTTAGTTTTACTATTTTCTTTGACTGATATATCTATTTGAGCTACTGAGTCTTCCACTTCAGAGATTCTATCTTCTATCTCTTGAACTCTGTTTGTTATGCTTGTATCTGTAGTTCCAGCTTTTTTCTTCAGGTTTGAAGGTCTACTCTTTATGGAGTTTCTTCAATATCCATTATCTTCTTTGAAGTAGATTGGTGCTGCCAGTAACAGATTTCATATTTTCATAAAAATAATAAAAACTGATGTTTTTAAAATATCTTAAATATCATATTCTTTAGACCTCTGAAGTGTTGGAAGAAGACTTGTTCATCTAAAATATATCTATTTGACATAGAAAACATATCTGACTATGAGTTTGAATGTAATGTCTAACTACTAAGTTGCATTTTTTATATTCTAATTAGCTGGTAATAATAACTTTAAAGGACTAGTAATTTGTATTACATTGTTAAATAAACTGTATAGATACAATACCTTGATCAAGCATAGATATATGTGTATAGTGACAGAATTAATCTCAACTTTGTATCAATATACACAATTTGAATATAGTACCTAAATATCCAATTATAAAACATTTAAAAGTAGTAATTGATTTTTAAAAGTTGAGTCAATGATCTACCTTATATTCTATCATATTTGTATCCCCTTTTTTCTTTTTTCGAACAGGAGCCCTGAATCTAGTCTAATCTCCCTTATTCAGTCTTTTCCCTAATCATAACCAATAACAATTTAAAACCAATTACCCTAAGCAATGACAATCACCCATAACCCAATGAAAGACTAAAAACCATCCACCCCACTTCTTAGAAATATGGGTATCATTTTTTTTTTGAGTTTTGGTTCCTGATGACATTTTTTAGGGATACTGAAAAGAAAAATTTGTTAACTGACAAGTCCTAAAATATGCAGTAAGTGGTATTTGTTGTCCAGTTTCTGCATAACAGCAAAAAGCAGAGTTTGTCTCAAGTCCTGGATAGAATAGTCTATGGAATGGGTTCATCATAGGTAGCCATCTCAAAATTGTTCTAACCAGTTTGCAGTCCAGATCTGATTTTTGGTTTGTGTTTATCAGCCTAGTGACTTTGCCATAGTCAATGGGAAATCAACATTATGTTCCACTCTCTTCTCTTTGCATACTTCAAAGGTCTCAATTAGGCATTCTCATGGTTCACTACAGAATACTGATAAAAGACTCAAACCCAGCACAATGTTCAAGAAGCTAGATAAAGTCTTTTTTTTCTAGAATTAATTTGTACTCTATATAATCATTAATATTACTACAAATGTTGACAATATATATTATTCTAATACATTTTGATATAAAATGTATATCTAATAAGATTAGTAGCAATAGAATAGTCTCTTTATTTTGTTTTTTCTTTTGTCCTATATGAGGTGGCTCTCCTTTAACAAGCATGTTTGAGTTTAGAGGAGAGAGTCACACTCCAAACACAAAGACAGATTTAATTTATAATTGAATTAGTACTTCAACTTTTCTTACAAATAAAGGGGCAAAGATGTTAAGCAATGAAATTTTGCCCTATAGAGTATATTGGTACCAATAGGTCTGATATTATTTTGCTTGTAAATACTTTTCTGTATAGTCTTCCAATCTGCTTTAGATGTTTAGATTCTAAAGTCTTTTGACTTATTGAAGGTGGATATTTATAGTTTTCTGTAAAGACAAAAATAAAACCCTGTCCTAACCCTTGAGTTTTTCTTACAACTTGAATTGTCACATGGGTAGACAGGCCATCATTCCATTTTATCTAGAAGTTTCTGCAATTCCAATTGAGTCTTTATTAATTTTCTTTTTATTCACTTGAAGAAACAAAAGCAATTTTTTCCCCCAAAGTAGCACATATCCTGGTTTCTATTCAACATATCTTTGAAGTAGACAGACTGATTTAGCTTAGTTGGTTTTATATCTATATCTATCTATCTCTCTCTATATATATATAATATAATTCTTTCCAGTAACTGTTCTTTGTGATTAGCATTGATAAAATTCAAAGTTAATAAAGCATTATATAGTTTTTTTTCTGGGAGTCTTTGTTATCCCTTTCGGTTTATCTAGCATATTTTAAAAACATTTTTTCATATATATATATATCTTTATTTTTTGGTGTTTTTATATCATGTACCCCATCAAACTCAGAACTCAGTTATCAGACCTCTCAGGATCATGTCCACTCTTATGATCTCCCCATTTACAGAAACACCCATTCATGTTGCTCATTTACTTACTGGAGCATAAATAAAATCCCTGTGGCCAGACCCTTAAAGAAAACAAGTCTTTCCTTACTCACACCCCTGCCAGAGACCATCATTGTAGAAGTGAGGCATTGTGTCATTTAGCTATGTTTTAGCTTTGAGTTCTTGTGTGCAATGATCTCTCTCTCTCTCTCTCTCTCTCTCATCCACTAATCACTTAGTATATCTCCTGCTTTTCTTTCTGGGATTGTGATACCTTGCTGCTCAGGTGGATATTCTCTATATCCATGCATTTGCCTGAAAATTTTAGAATATCATTTTCTTTTTGCTTACAGATGAGTAGTAAACCATTGTGTAGATGTACCACAGTTTGTTAGTCCATTTTTCAATTGAGGAACATCTAGATTGTTTCCAGGTTCTTGCTATTATGAATAATGCTGCTATGAACATAGTTGAGCTAATGCTTTTTGGAGTACAATGTGCACCTTTAGGGTATATGCCTAAGAGTGTTATTGCTGGAAACCTTGGGAGATTGATTCCTACTTTTTTGAGAAACCACCATACTGGACAAGTTTACATTTTCACCAACAATGGAGTGTTCCCCTTACTCCATATTCTCTCCAGCATAGGCTGTCATCTGTGTTTTCAATCTTAGCCATTCTAAAAGGTGTAAAGTAGTATCTCAAAGTTGTTTTGATTTGTATTTTTCTGAGGGCTAAAGATGTTGAGAACTTTTTCATGTGCCTTTCAGCCATTTTTAATGCTTCTGCTGACAATTCCCATTTTAGTTCTGAACCTCATTTTTTAATTGCATTATAGGATTTTCTTTAGAGTATAATTTGATTTCTCATGATTGCTTGCCCTGTGGTAATGTGTGATATTCTTGCAATATGCTTCATATTATAATAAGCAAAAAATTGTTTCATTTTACTAGAGACATATGATATAAGCTTTGTCAGTCTTAATTTGTACAGGTATTCCCAAGATGTCCATAACTTGTAGCAAATGTGTGATTATAGAATTAGCCTTTACTGAACTCAAAGCAGTTGCCCATTGAAATTCTGAGAACATATTTACTGTATAATGTACATATTTTAATTTTCCAAATTTTGTAAAATAAAGCAACCCATCTACCAAATTTTATTTTTATGTAAAACTTCAGGATTACTTTCTGCCTGTATGGAATTTGGTTATAGAAGAAACAGCGGGACATCTTTTGGCAATTTCTTTGCCTTTTACCAAGTAATTTTTAAAAATCTGATTTTAAACCTTTGCTATCGATCTGATTTTTGTATAAAACTCTGAAGCTTCTATCACATTTTCTTTTAATAATTTATCAATTTTCTTATCACTTTTTGCTAGAGGGACTGTCAGACTTGTAGAATATCCAATGTATGTTATATAAAATGAATGTTTCTTATTCCTGATTATTTCTTATAACAGAATAAATAATGAAGTTAGTTCTGACTCATCATTAATAAAATCAGCAGTTTCAATCTGTAGAACAACTCTTTGTGCATACTGAGAGTCAGTAACAATGTTAAGGGATTCTCTAAAATCCATTAATACCATCATAATAGCATATAATTATGACTTATGAACAGAAGTATAAGGGCTTTGAGAGACTTTACCTACATTTTCTGATTTGTAACCTCCCTTTTCTCATTTGGCTACATTTGTATCAAATGTAGGAACTCCAGAAGTTGATATATCCCATACAGCATAAGAAGAATCCAGTTAACTCCCTTAATAAATTTAATTCTTTTGTTTTAAGATATCTGTTATTAATCTCTCCCAAAAATTACTGCAAGCTCTTTACCATGATTCACTTTCTGCCCATAAGTGGTCAATTTTTTTCATTACTTGAAGCTATAACAATTTCTGCTGGTTCCATTCCTTCCAATTTTCAAATTCTTAATTTCCCTTTCAAAATCAAATCAGAAATCTTTTCCACATACATCTTTAATTTCTTACTCAGTTTATATAGTAGAAACATCCATTCGAATATTTTACCTTTGCATTAAAATTTCTGTGTGAGAATAATCATAGGTTAAAATAATGAGAATGCAATTAAGGTCTGGACTCACAGGATCCACATGTGCATCCTCTAAATTCTTTTGTAATAAAGTCAATTCTTTCTCAGCATTAGCTGATAATTCTTTTGGACTATTTAAGTAATTTAAAAGAACCATTTAAAGTTTTGAACAAGTTAACGATTTTTTTTTTATCCCAATAGTGGTTTATAAGTTGGAAATGTCTTTTAGCAATAATGAAATATTCTGAGTTTTTAATGGGATCCAGAGTGCTGATACCATGTCCACCCTTTCTAATCTCTTTTGGGATCCATAGATGAAGTTCAGTCTCTATGAATGGAGAATGCATGTGTTCAGAGACCAGGTTCTGTCTGTGGTGTGTGTCTACACACACTTCTTAGCAGACAGGAATAAACTTTGACTGTGAGGGGCTCCTCCAGCTGCTACTAAAGCAGCTACAGAAACTTGCACAGCCACCCCACCTCCAACTGCATCAGCAGAGAAGAACTGGGGACTTGAAACTCAGACTCCTGCCCAGAGCAGAGTCAGAGATTGAGCAGACCCCTTGCTCATAGGTGACAGGAGACACACAAGCCCTGTTGCCACAGCTGACCAGGAACCACCTAATCGTGAACCACTGAAGCCATGGGCAGACAGCAGTGCAAAAATACATATAATAATTTAAAGAACAACAAGGTAACTCCAGAAGAAAGTGGTGGTTCTACAACTACAAGACCTGAACATAGCAATGAACAAGAAGCAGAAGGAAGCAACACCAAAAATACCTTATGAAGATCTTTGAAGCCCTCAAAGAAAATATAAAAAATTCCCTTAAAGAAATAGAAGAAAATGCAAACAAAAAATTAGAAGAGATGAACAAATCTTTGAAAGAAAACCAAGAAAATATAAACCAAAAAATGAAAGAAACATGTCAGTAACTAAAAACTGAAATAGAACCAATAAAAAAGGCAGAAAATGAGGCAAAGATGAAAATAGAAAACCTGAAGAAAAAAGCTGGAACTACAGATGCAAGCATAACCAAAAGAAACAGTCTTTTAAGTAAATAACTGCAATAGGCTATTCTTTAGGTAACAGAGAAGGCAAACTAATTTCACATTGTATTGAGCTAATTGGCTAAACCTTTTTATTTACCACTCTTAGATCTGTTGTCATTTTCCATTTTCTAAATTTCTTTTTGATAGCAAATACAGAAGAATTCCAAAGGATGGTTGAATTTTTAATATGCTGAACTGTTCTTAGAATTGCTGTTCTAAGGCTTGCAATTTCTCTTCTGTTAAAGGCCATTGCTTAATCCATATAGGCTTATCTGTTAACCATTTCAGATAGTACCATGAGTGCATTTACAGATAAGCAGCTGTTTGCCTTGTTTTTGTACAACCTGAATGGTTGGTATCTGTATCTATTAATACCTTCTAATATTTTCCCAGAAACATGTGAGTTTATAGTTTGTTTCAGAGATTGGAGGAAAGTTAATTTGAATATTCCATTGTTGCAATAAGTTTATCCACATAAATTCATAACAATGTTAGACACATATGGATTTAAATTTTCTAGCTCTCTTTCTGACCCTATATATTCAAAACATATTATACACTGTTTTACCTGGACTATTGTCCTAATTAACAAAAACTAATCATATACCTCTTAAAGAGGCCAATTTGGATGCCAAAAATTTTGTAAAATTATTATTACATCTCTCCTGTGTCAACCATACCTTCAACAACAACATTATCTATTTATAGTTTTAATTTTAATCTTCATTCATTTACAGATGTTTGCCAAAATTTTATTCTCTTTTTTATTTTCTAGAGCACTATTGGTTTTTAGAATAGGCTTTAGTTTTTTTACTTGCTATGGGAAGCATAAAACTTAACTGGATTTGGTAAGGGGGGCTTTTGAAAGCTCCCTCAGGGTGTTTCCAGAAGGGAAAAAGTTACCTTGACTATCTCTTATTGACCCACATTCATTATTCCAATGCTTTCCTTTGCTCTGCCTTCTGCAAACTCCCAAAGGGTGTCTCTTGAGATTATTCGTAACAAAGACATTGTTTCTGGGAGTGTCTTCTTTATAGTATGTTTTTATGTGAACTTGTCTCTCCACAATTGTAACATTTGATATTTTGATGTTTTTCTTAAACCTCTGAAAATAATATCTCCTACCCAGTTATCACCACAGTTATAAGATTCTATATTATTTGTTTCACAAATATAATCCTTCAAGGGTGCTGACTTTGCTTTTAATGGATTAAGTATCCTTTTACGTTGTGAGTTAGCATTTCCAAACATCAGAGATTCAATTATTATTTGCCTAGCTTCTGAATCTGTTACCATTCTGTTTATTGCTGTAGTTAATCTGTGCAAAAAGTTGTAAAGGTTTTTTTTTTTTTGACCCTTGAATCACATTTGTAAAGGATTCAATGTTTCTCCTATTTCTTCAATTTTATGCCATGCATTCAATGCTGCCATTCAGCATAAATCCAGGATGTGCTTATTATATAGTGATTGTCTTTCTATATCAGCATAATCTCCCTCATCAAGAAGTTGGTCTTAGAAGATTTTTATGCTCTTATCTTTACTACTTTGTTCTATTGTTTTAGCCTCATCCTTCCACCATATTTTCCATTGTAAAAGGGGTCTGGCCTTCAAAACAGCAGTATCCATATCTGACGAATATTTTGGGATAATTTGGTTACATGTTGACTAAGAATTTAATATTTGTTTTACAAATGATGAATGCATACATTGACAATTGTTTCCTTGACTCTTATTTAATCTAACATTTGTACTGGAGTCCAACTAACTACTGAACAATGCTTATCATTTTGTGATTTTTTTAAAAAAATTAGTGGATATACTAAAATTGGCTATTTTTGTATATTATTATAAAACAATGTTAAGACTGGTTCTTTAAATTCCTCTGTCTGTGTCTGAATATCTCTGTGTTCTCTCTTAGTAGGCTTATCTAAAACTTTCATATTGACATCTATATTAACTAACTTTGTATGTGATAAAGCAAAAATAAACAAATGATATTCATAAGCAGCATTAAGATGATAATCCCAACTACATTATCTATCTTCTTCGTTATTGGTTACAAATAAAGATCAACCACTGTTCATTATGCAGCTCTTTCCTGTTTTTACTGTGGGAAAAAGTTGTCTCTCTGCCTTAAACACATTACCCTTTTTTAAAAAAAAATGTAATTTACTCACAAAATTTGCTGTCATTAACAATTCAGATGATTGTGAAATGGGTCGGTTACCTAGTGTGGTAGTAGCTGAAGAAGGGGGTTGAAAAAAAGAAAAAAAAAAAAAACCACAATCCACTAAAAGAGGAAGACCACTGTCTAAAAAGTATACTCATATAAATGCGGAGAAGAAACATGTGTGGTGGGCTCTGCCTAAGTCTAAAGGCTAATTTCTAACATAAGATGTAGCCAGCCAGTAGTTACTTTAGCTATGTGTAGCTCCAGCTGTCATGGAACTTTTTTGAGAATTTATGTTCCAAAAATTGAATGCCAAATATTGCACAAATTCTAGTTAGTATCTACTGAAAATGCAGAGGTAGATATTGTGAAAAGATATCAGAGACAAAATAAACCATAGTCAAATCTTACCCAGCCAACTTCTCAGGCTGAACATGGTAAATGCTGTTATCAAGAATCCACAGCATGGCTAGTGACTTCTACAAAATGCCTGGTCTCTGCCTGTTTCTGCCTTAAATACCTTCCCCACCCAGCTGTTTCACTTTCAGGTTCAACTCTGCATCATAATCCTAGAATTAGGATTAAAGGTCTGAACTACTACTCTATGGTTTTTAGGACTTGAACTCACAGAATCCAGAAAACTATCTGCCTCCTGAGTAATATGATTAAAAGCATGAGTCAATAGTCTCTTGTCCTTTATGCCTTGACTATGTATGATTCTGTTCTCTGATACTCAGGACTGATTTTATTAAGTATACAATATATCAGTACATACAGTCTTTGAAAATTGATCACTTTTCCAATGACCAAAATAAATATTGTACCCTGTATACAAACCCAATGTATATACCTTCATCATCATTTTTTTTCCTTTTATTGACAATGGATTTTTCTCACATTATAGGTTCCCATCAGTTTCCCCTTGTTCTACTATTTCCATTTCCTTGCTGGATCCATTCCCTTTCTGTCTCTCATTAAAAAATAAAACAGGTTTTAAGGAATTAATATAATATAAATAATATATAATAAAATTAATATATTGAAATGAGACAAAACAAAGAATCACAAGTAAAAGACCCCAAGAAAAGGCACAAGAAACAGATTTAAACAGAGACCTACTTGTTTATATATTCATGAAACCCACAAAAACACTAAACTGGAAGTTATAATTTATGTACAACATATCTAGGATAAGAAAGAGAAAAATATAAAAAAATTAAAAATGCAGTAGAAATTTTTTTCAAAAAAGAAAAGCCTTGAAATGATGTCATGAGAAAAGAAAGACCCAAAGATGTTCTTGAGTTTATTTTCTGTTGGCCATCTAGTGGTGGGCATACAATCTGCCCTTAAAAGTAGTTTGTTTCTCCTATGAAACTTCCCTGGAGAAAACAAAATTTTTATTTTCAAGTGGTTATCAATTGGAGATAACTTCTTGTATGTGAATGAGAGAATGTGTTCATTATTTCACCTCTAAGATCTGATTTGGTGTAGGCCTGAGTAATCTCAAACTTGCTATGCCAGCCTCTGGGAGTTCATATGCATATCAATTCTGTTGAATCAGGGGGCCTTGTTTCTTTCCATGGTGCTCTTCTTCCCCTTTGGCCCTAGTACTTCTCTTCCTCTTCTGCAGGGATTCCTAATTCTTGAGAAAATGGTGTTGATGGAGACATTGTGCTTTAGGCTGAGTGTTCGAAGGTCTCTAACTCTCTGAATATTTTCTGGCTAAAGGTCTCTGCATTTCTTCCTGTCTGATACAGAAGGCAGCTTCTCTGCTTTTCAGTGAGCAAGGAAAGTAACTGATGGTCTATGAATTTGGCAGAATATGATTGAAGTCATTGTATTGCCTTCTTTTTTTAAACACTAATATTTGATTTTGCATGGGGTCCCTGGGATGTATATTTTCAGTTTCTTCGTTACCTACACTGTGTCAGTATTGGTTCCATTTAATAGAGTAGGTAAGCCTTAAATCAAATCAGATGTTGAGTGCTTATTCTCACAAATTTTGTGCTACCATGGCACTAGTATATCTTTCTGGCAGGGTACCAACATATATTAAAGGGTTTATAGCTGCTTTTGTGTTTACAGTAATCCTTTAGCAATTTTCAGAATGTATTTTCTACCAAAGACACTAGCGTATAGGAGTGAAGACTCTATAAAGGCACCAGATCAACTTCTTCATCAATAAATTTTGTGTATGTTTTCTTTAGCAATAAATACTTGATGTCAGTTTGTTGAGAGTAGTATATAGCCTTGGAAACAGCCTGGTTAGTTTGTGTTTCCCAGGGGACCCATTTGGCCAATGATTCAATTAAATGTAACTAATACTGGTACTTGAGGTTTCATTTAATGACAAAAAAATGGTCATGTGGGGCTTTGTCTCCCTCATTTTTTTATGATATTATTTAGATCACTTTCACATATGTATATATTTTATGAAGCTTCTAATCTATTATGTTTTCATACTACTACTCAGACGGCCCTCAGTTTTAGCTGGCTTTAATATATTCCCTCTCTAAACTTCCCCCATTTTCCTACTTGATCCACCTGCTCCAGTTCCCTTTCACATCTATCCATAACTATTTATTTATTTCCATTTCCTAAGAGATTTGACTACCCCCTTGCACTATCCCCTTATTCTATACTTAAACTCTAGAGTTCTATGGACTGTAGCTTGGTTCCTATTGACTTAACAGCTAACATCCACATATACATGAATATGTACTATTTTTGTCTTTCTGGGTCTAGGTTGCCTAATAATTTTATTTTCATCAATTAATCTGAGAATTTCATTTATTCATTGTAATTTAATGCCTGAGTAATATTCCATTGTTTAAATGGACCATGTTTTCTTTATCCATTCATATGATGAGGATCATTTTACTTATTTCCAATTTTTAATTATCATGAATAGAGCAGTGTAGTATTATGAATGAGACTCAGAGTCAAATATCAGGGGAAGGCTGAAATATTAGAGAAAGGAAGCATTACACTCAATGTTTACTTGGTTGTCTTGTAACTTTTCTAGTCTTGCTCTTGGTTACTTTTGTTAGTCATTTTTGTCAGCTGTTTTTTTTAGTCACTTTTGATTTTTTGGGGGAGAGGGTTTATAAGCCTTTATATATTATATTTTATCTAGGTTAGGAATAAAGGTGTATAGCCTTGAACTTACAGAAACAGAATAAGTTTTGGATTATACAAATATTTTTTTCCACCTATGAGTTTAATAATAACTGATTGGCCAAACGCAAACAGGAAGTATGGGTGGGGCTACCAGGCTAAAAAATACTCCAAAACATCTCAAAGCAAACACAGACACCAGGCACAGATGCCAGAGTTGCTAGAGCTGCCAAAAAATTAAAAAAATACTATTATAAAAAGAAAATGCCAAGAACATGGCAAAACAAGATGAATTAAATTAAAAACAAACGCTAACAAATTATATGCTTGAGCCCTAAGTCAATCAACATAAAAATAATAAAAGAATTTATATAATTCTATATCTCTATAAAACTGCAAAACCGTGGGTCTACAAGGCCAAACCTCAAAGCTAAGCCCAAAATGTCCAAACCAAAACCATTTACAACAGAGCAGTAATAAAATGTTTGAGCAAGTGTCACTGTGGAAGAATAAAGCATCCTTTGAGTTTATGCACAAGAGTGGAATAGCTGGCTCTTGATTTAGATCTATTTCCTCTTCCTGTGTCACTGCCACACTGATTTTCCTAAGTAGCTATTAAAATTTTCAGTCCCACCAACAATGAATGTTTGTTCCCTTTACTCTACATGTTCTCTTACATGTGCTATCACTTTTTTATTGATCTAGCTATTCAGATGGATGTAAAATAAAATCTCAAAGTAGTTTAATTTGCATTTCCCTGATGTCTAAGGATGTTAAACATTTATTTAATTGTTTTTCAGACATTTGAGCTCCCTCTTTTGAGAATTATCTGTTAAGGTCTGTATTCCCATTGTATTCTTAATATTTAGTGTTTTATTGCAATTTACATAGCTCTCTATCAGATGTAGACTTGGTAAAATTCTTTTTCCATTATGTAGGCCACTAGTTTATCTAAATGATGGTGGTGTTTGTTTTACAAAAGCTTTTCAGTTTCTTAAAGTCCCATTGTTATTCTTAGTCTCTATGATAACAGTGTTATGTTCAGAAAGTTTTTTCCTAAGCCATTGATTTTTTATCAATTCTCCACCTTATCTTCTAACATATTCAGTGTATCTTTTAATTTTCTGAGTTCTTTTGCTGCATTTAGAGTTAATTTTATGCATGGAGATAATTATGAATCTACTTAAATTCTTCTATATGTAGTCAACCAGTTTGTCCAATACTATTTGCAAAAGATGCTGTCTTTCTTCCAGCATGTATTTCTGGTCTTCTTCAATAGAAAATATTTGTTTTCTATAGGTGTGAATATTTATGTCTCGGTCATTAATTAAATTGCATTGATTGGAATATCTTGTCTTGTGTCAATATACTATGCTGTTTTTATTAATATAGCACCGTAGTACAATCTGAGCTAGAAGACAATGTGGTATCTTTTATTATTCAGGGAATCCTGGTTTGTGTGTGTGTGTGTGTTTGTATGAAGTTGAGAATTTTCCTATCAAGATAAAAGCTAAATTGTGTTGGAATTAATATAGAGATTGCATTGAATAGTAGATTGCTTTTGGTAGGATTGCCATTTGTATTATATTAATCCTAAGTATCTGTGAGCATGGGTTGTCTGTCTATCTTCTGATATCTTCTTCATTTTCTGTCTTTATATACTTAAAGTTCTTATCATACAAGTTTTTCACTTGTTTGGTTTGAGATACCTCAAGGTTTTGTATTATTTGAGGCTAATGTGAAATGTTTTGTTTCTCTGACTTATTTTTCAGTCCATATTTCTTTGTGTTTAGAAAGACTACTAATTTTTTTCTTGAGTTTATTTACTTATCTTTAATCTCTGTAACACAGGGAAATGTTTATGGCAACTGAGAAAAAGACATATGTAAGAATCAAGCAAAAACAAAACACTCTCTATCATAAGAGAGTGTGTCAGAATATTTTCCTATACTAAACTATATAGCTTATCATTTATTGGAAAAGAATAACTCCTTACAAGACATTTTGTTGGTATAAATATGTGGCTGCAACAAAGAGAGGACAGACAAGATCTCTAAAAAAGCCACATTTCAACATTATACTTATCAATGCCTACTTATAACAAGTATAACTGGAGGTTTAAATGAGATATCCTCCTTAGCCATAGGCATTTGAATACTTGGCTGTCAGTTATTGGTGGTGTTTGTAGAGGATGCACAGATAGGCTTCACAGAGAAAGTATGTCACTGGAGGCAGAAATTGAAACTTTAATTACTTATGCCAATTTGAGTTTGGTCTGTTTTCAGTTTTTGCTGTTATGCCTTGCTCACTGCCATGATTTGCTGCCTTGATTCTTTCTTTCTGGTCCCTTACAATCTACCTCACTTCTGTGAGTACCCTAAATGAAACACACATATATAAAATTAAGTCTAAATCAATACAGATGTCTATAGTTTTGTTATAGTCTCCTAAAATATTCAAGATTGTCCAATGTCACTTTAGAAAGTAAAGCAAGTCTCATGGGCTTCATCTTGATTCTAGGGTATTTAAACTCTTCCAGAATGATGGCGGTTGCTACCATCTTATATTGCTTGAGAAGGCTGTGCTCTAACCTACTCTGGGCATATCTTTAACATTTTGTCTTTGGTCATTTTCTGACATTATCTCCACTAATGTGACTTCCTATAGACATTTTCTTAAATGTATACCTTTGCAATGCTTTCAAATGAACAAATAGCACATAACAGTGCTAAAGTATGGGTGGACACTATGACTACATTATAGGTGGACAGCTACTTTGTTTAAGATAGATATAAGATAATTCACTATAGCTCTTCTCTGAGACTCTGTAAGCTTTACTTCCTTTTTGGTAAAAAGGAAAAGAACAAAAAAAAAAAAGAAAGAAAGGTAGCTACATTTGGCACTTTCTTATTTTCTTTTCTGTTGCCCTTGGCATGAATCATCTCAGTTTTCTGGAAGTGATCAGCTGTCAGTCACATCCCTCTGTCTAAATCTCTCTGAGGCTAAGAAAGTAGAAAGACTGGATGTACATTCTCACCACTCATAAAAGAGGGTCATCCTAAAGGAAAGAAATAGCCACCTTTACAATTTTTATTTTTTATTATATATTGTTTTATTCTTTTTTCCCAAATTATGTCTGATTGATTTTTCTCTGAGTCTTTTTTTAATCTATTACTTTTGAAAATGTTTATCAACTATAGGAGATTTCCTGTGGAATTTTTAGGGTCACTTACATACACTATTCTATCATCTGCAGATATCATATACTTTGTCTCCTTCCTTTCCAATTTGTATTCCTTTAATCTTCTTCAGTGTTCTATTTGCTCTGCATAAGACTTGAAGTGCTATAATAAACAGGTATAAAGAGTGTGGACAGCCTTTTCTTTTTCTTGACTTTAGTGGAATTATTTTAAATTTCTTTCAATTTAAGTTGATGATTGTTAGACAAAATTGAATTCTCAAAACATTTTTCATGCTTTAACTGAAATATTCTACAGAAAGATAAGCAGGGAATGTACGCACTCATGAGTGGACTCTAAACAAAAAAGTAAACAGCAAAGCATGTCTAAGTTGCAAACCACAAACACAGAACAGCTTGTGATATTAAACTGGCCCCTTGGATCCCACTCCCTCCAGAGGAACATCTGACCCAGTCTTGATGTTGAGGTGAGGAAAGCAGATCTGCCAGGGGTGGATGCTGAACTAAGCCATCTTGGGACCTTGGGACCTCTTGCTCTTGCTGGGGAGGAGATAAAGTGATGTGAAGAAGAGAGAGTGACTGGAAGGGATGGGAGGGGGAAAGGAGCTTGAATAAGAGTACACATTGATAAAAAATATGCCTTTATTTTAATAAAAAAGAAAATACAATAAAAAAGATTCTACAGATGACTGTAGATGAAAACATATAATAGCCCTATGAGAATTATGGCTAGTAAAAAGCCAGGAGTACAACAACTTGATGACAAGCAAAAATTAGTCTCCTACTTAGAGAAATTGCCTTAACAAAGGTAGAACAATTAAAAGTATGAAATGTTTCATTCTAAAGTGGATAAATGTGAATCAATATTTATCCTGGTAATGGCTTATATCTCATTAAGAAAAGTTCAGCTGCAATTTAGAGAGGTATACCTTGTAAGTTTGAGAGGCATATCAGCAATATGTTGAGGAAGATATATTTTCTAATGAAATACAAAATAGACCAAAATTAGTTCATTTCTAAAAGGCAAAAAGAGTGTGTTTTTAAGAGACCTTAGTTAGGACTCAGATTACTATCAGCTGAATTATTATCTGAGGTATACAATTAAACCCATGTCACTTGGGCTTCCAAAGAATTGTACCATCAGATTTTTGTGCTATTAGCAAATTTGAGAGCAGGACAAAAAATATAAATGCAGTAGTAAACATATTGAAAGCTAGTAGAGAAACTTTTTAGTTTTATAGCTACTTGTATTTAGAAGTAAAATCCTCTCCTTGTATTCATCATGATTATAATTTATGTAAGAAAAAATAAATTACGGTTTTTATGCAACATATAGTCTTTGTCCTGTATAAAATCTTCTCATTTCCCCAGATTCTCTTTAGCTTTTTCCCATCCAAACTAGGAGAAAACAACAATCCCCACCCTAATACTCACAGTAATACAAAAATACCAAACCAATCTAAAACCACAACAAAAGCACATGAAAACATAGTTTGTTTTCTGTTGGCCAACTACCCCTAGTCATGGAGTCTGCCCTGAACCATGGTTAATATGCTCAGCATCATTGTATTGGAGAAAACTGGTTTTCCCTTTTGAACAGGCAGTAATTGTAAATAAAGTCCTGGTCAGAGATGGAATTTTGTATTACTTCCCCTTCTCATTCTAGGATTTTGTCTGGTTTGAACTTATGAAGATCTTGTTTGTATTGTTACTGCCTCTGTAAATTCATATGTGTATCAGCCATGCTGTGTCTGGATGACATGTTTCTTGAAGATTTTAAATGAGTAGATTTTTGTTTATTCTTACATTCTCTGAGGTAACTGAAAAATCCAGAACAAAACACAGATGCTGGTTTCCTGTGCCTAAAGGCAAGTCTTTAATAGGAAAAGTGAAAGTATTTCATAAAACCTATGTTTCCCAGGTTATTTTTCTCAGTTTTTCTCTTATTTTCTAGTGAAAATAAGCAAAGGTTAAACAGTCTATCTTGAAGAACACATGGGAACTTGGGAACACATGAGAGGTAGTAGCTGTGGTCTGACAAACCTGTTAGTAGAACCAGCTATACTTCTGCGAGACTCTCCTGGTAGAATAAATATCAGATAGCTTCCATTTGGCTTTCTTTATGGGTTATCTTTCTCTTGTGCCATTGTAATTGAAGGGACTGAAATATATATGCGTGTTTGAATTTTATAAATGACACTTGCAATATGACAAGTGGGTCCTAGAATCATGGCCTCCCATGAGAAGTTCTCAGGTGAAATAAGAAGTTTCTAGCCCAGACTAGTCCCAAAATCTAGACCAACAGTCCCAAGATTCTAAAGAAGCACACAGAAGCTTGTATTAATTTTATGCTGATTGACTTATGACTCAGATATATTGCTAAATAACTTCTTCATCTTAAACTAATCTATGAGTCTTATCTTGTTTAGCTATGTGAATTGGTACCTTTTCTCTGAGGAGCATGGTTGTCTTCTTTCCTTAGCATCTACTGGCATCTCTGCTAATGTCACTCTGGCATCTCTGCTCTGCTTTGCTCTTCCTGTTCTCAGAGTTTTTGTAGTCTCATAGCCCCACCCACATATCCTGTCTGCCTTCTGCCAACCAGTGTTTTTATTAAACCAGTAGGCAGGACAATTATTTACAATGTAACAAAACATAATCCCACTATACTTGAAGTCTGTGATAGATAACTTGCTTGGCAACTTGACTATATCTGAAATCAACTGAAATCCAAGGAGCTGGACATACCTTCAAAAGATTTTTATGAGTGCATCATTTGAAGTGAGATGACTCAACCGAAATCTGAATAATACCTTCCAATGGTAGCCTGTATAAAAGGATGTGGAAGACGAAAGCTTTCTACATTTTTTCCTGCTTATCCTTACTCTCATGAGCAAGTTCATCTATTCTCAGGCATTTCTTCACAGGAATTTTATCATTCTTTAGTATTTCAATGTAGATTCAAGATTGGCGGCTTTCTTGGGATTCTCTGGGACTCTCACATCACATTAGGACTGAAGAGATAACCAATCATATTGGCTAAACAGCTAATAGGTTCTTAGTTTTTTATACAGATACAATCATTGCTGGTCTACTTGAACCATGGCTTTGTAAGACACTCTAATAAATCCCATGTATACTTTAATTCTACTAATTAATTTTTTTAGAGAATCCTAATTCAAAGTCTTTCACAAACAGAAAACAAACTTATAATCATATAAAGAATAATCCATATTTATTTATTTGTAGTTTTCATAATAGAT
This sequence comes from Sigmodon hispidus, assembly GCA_004025045.1. Taxonomy (NCBI): domain Eukaryota; kingdom Metazoa; phylum Chordata; class Mammalia; order Rodentia; family Cricetidae; genus Sigmodon; species Sigmodon hispidus. The sequence continues at coordinate 18,121 of PVIH01019253.1, read as the reverse complement.
TTACTGAGATGTAATTTACCATACAGCTTACAATAATCCATATTTATGTATCTGTCCTGTCAAAATGAATCTATTTTTTCTAGTGTGGAAGAAGTTCAAAATAGTCAACTCCACCAAGTACCTATATAGCCTTCTTCAGAAACTATGGCATAAAAGATTCAAATTGTTTTCTTGCTAATAGGCTGAATTCTGATACTGACAGTAGTTATATTTGTTTTGGCTAGGAGATGGTATGTACATTCTCTCTCTTTTTTTTTTAATCACTGTGGTCTATTTATATTTTTTTCTGTAAGAATTGTTTTAGCCAATGGCATAAGCCATGCTTTACTGAATGTTCATGGCAACTTTCTCCTTGATTGGCAAATAATTTTTTATAATAAATCCCCCAAAAGGGCAAGATGGAAGAGAGTCCTCTGAAATATAAGTATTACAACTTAATGGCTTCTTTTGATTCTCTTGTCCCTCAATATGTTTATATCTAGCATTGCCTTACTAATTATTGTCTTGTCTTTAGATTTTTACACTCCTACCACTCAGGCAAGCCATTTACAGCTGTTCAAATTTTATATAGAATCTGACTCCAGGGAGCTTTTCTCTTTTTACAAAGTAGAAAACCAGATGTGCTTTTCAAATTTTTATTTATTGGGAACAACTTCTATTGTGCATGTCTGTCAGTGGCATCACTGTGTGTAGTTGTGCTTCAGGTAACATCATGGTACACTTTAACTCTGTTTGCTGCTGTATTCTCACCTTACTGCATTTAAGTACCAGATGCAAGCTATATTGTAAAAAGGCCAATACATCAATCATAGAATTCTATATAGAGAATAGAGACTGTGACAGAAATAAGAATGATATTATCTCATTCACACTGATGAAGGCTAGGGTGTGAGTCAGTCATTTGCCCAGGTATCTGTGATTACTGCACAATCAGCTTCTGCATATTTCACAGTTATTGATTTATACATACTCAGATAACCATTACTCAAGGGTTCTGGTGTTTTTCTTTTATTTGAAAAAATAACAATGTGTTTTATTTTATGTATATGAGCATTTGGCTGTCTGTGTACCATGGGCATGCTTGGTGACACTGGAGCATTAGAACCTGTGGATCTAACTGGCATTACTAAACAAGGAGATATAATTTTTCAAGGGCCTGCTGTAGACACAGTGGATGATTTCTGTTATGTGTAGTGATAATTTTCATATAGCAGATTCTGATGCCTGGCACTTTGGAAACATGGCTTGGCTACTGTGTGAAAAACAAATTGTGGGAGTAGATTTGGAACAAATATTTAGGCCATTTGTCTCTAAATTGATACAGCAGAACAAGTGAGTAGTTGACAAAATAAGATACTACCATTCTCTATGGATGATATGTGGTTTAAACAATAGTGTATTGAGAAATTTTAATATGTAAATATTATTTGCTTAATTATCTTGATTGGATGCTGTGGAGAGACAGTCTTAGTAAACCTTCACTTCTCCCATAGCCTCTGGGAAGATCTGTGCGGAACACTTAAGTACCCTCACCACCAATCCTCTACTGTGCAGAGCTGACAGGTTGTAAGAGCAGAATTTACAATATGTCCGCTTCTGTTACTGCCTTATATTCTTCAGAAGTCAAACTTCCAAGTGTTTTTTTTTTTTTTTTTTTTACCTTCTGTTTGCAAAAGGGAATGTACTAGTAAAACCTTTTGTAATTTTTTAAGTGAGATATTTATATTAATTTTATGATAATATGCACAAGTGTTTTGTAAATTTTTTATTTATTAATTTTTGTTAAATAAGGAACTAAACCTCATATGAGAATCTACGTTAAATAAAATAGAGCAACATAAAATAATATAAATGATTAAAATACTTTGTGTCCATTGTTATTTATTAAACACCTGACAAATAGCCTCTGTCTACATGGGAGTGGAGTATGATCAGAGAGAAAGAACTTAGAGGATGGGCGCTGAAGTTTAGTTCTGTATAGCTGCCTAAGTTTTATTTATTTCCTGAAAATTCAATTACTGAAGTTATCATTCTGACTTTGTAATGAAATGTACAATTATTGTTATTATCATTATTATTAAACATATGTATGAAGACCTCATACATTCCAGTTGAGGCTTTTTAAGCACTTGAGTATGGGGTCATTTCCAGGGAATGAGTCCACCTGCTTTTACACAGATGGTTCCCAGCAAGCAAGCAAATCTCTTTCCGTAGGGAACCACCTTGCAGCAGCTGGCATTTCAGATCCTTGCATAGCTGTCAATTTTTACCTCCAATAGGCCTCACCTGTGCTCATGCTATAAATCATCTAGGTTTCATTTGGAGGATATTATATTTTCAAACATGTTAGTGCTTTTGAGTGCTGAGCCTGTATGCTTCTCTCATGAGTGAACGGCATTTTTAAAAATATGTTTTCTGAGTTGTTACTCTGCTAAGATCAAATGGGCAGAAATGTTCTCTCTTTTCAAACCCAAGCATGTCTTGTGTGACCCTAGTTACATCTCAACTTTGAAAAAAATCCAAACTTGAAATATGAAGGCTGTTAAGTGACAATTTGAATTTCCAAAGTGAAGTATACTTCTCTTTCTCTCTTTTTCTCTCTCTCCCCATCTCAGAGCTAATAACTCTGCTGTTAAATTAAGTAAAAATAATGATATATTAAAGTAAATTGTTGATCAGACTAATGCATGGGAACAAACAAAATATTTTAATAATTTTTAAATTTAAATTGACTCTTTTATCATAAAATATATCTTGATAATGATTTCCCTTCCCCATCTCCTCCCAGATCTTCCCCACCACAGCTTCCATCCAATTCAATGACTTTTTACTTTTTCTCTTTAGAAATGAAACAGAAAATAAAATGAACCAAATAAAACAACAACAAAGTATAAGCATAAGGAGTACATACATACAAAACAAGCAGATGAACATCAAGAAAAGGGCAAATGATATACTTAGGAATAGAGTTGTATATTAAGGTATGAGGTTTGGGACATAAAGTTTTAGGTTCATTTGGAAATTTTCAAATAGCAGTCCTGGTGGTGATGATTGTGAGGCTGTAAGGATTAGAATCAATAAAATCTTTACTGTTAAACATTCCAACATAGTAAGTAATAGTGGGAAAGAATCATAGAGTATGGCTATTATGCCCCAGTTTATCTTCAAGTAGTTTTTTCTAATCTATGGATATTCCCATGAATTCCATTTTTCTCTTGAGAACACTAGAAAGAGTTGACTATAAGAAATTTGAAATTTAATAACTCAGGACAGATCATTACTTTTTATAATTTTTAATACTTACCTTTACTATCAGTTTAGCATGTGTGTGTGTGTGTGTGTGTGTGTGTGATTGTTTGTTTACATGCTACTGCGTATGTACAGAAATCAGAGGATACATTGAGTGAGTCAGGACTTTTCTACCATACGGGTCCTGGGGATTAAACTCAGGTAGTTTTTCTCTTTAGCAAAGAATTTACTTTACTCACTGAGACATCTTACCAGCCCTAAGATAGACTGGTTAATATTTAAAAACATGCACACACACACACACACAGACACACACACTGTTAAGAATTTCAGCATCTATTTTGTTACTAACATTTAGCGAAAACTAGTTTCCTAAAGGTTCTACCTGTCCCAGTAACATCATCTGGAGACTAGATTTTTAACACATGGTCCTTTAAGGAATATTCAGCATAAAGGCTACAGCAACAAGATGATGTTTGATAAAGAGAAAATATATGCCATAAATATTAATGGTGTAAAAGTCAACTTTCCGATGGTAAATTTTGGCGGAAGAAGCAGAAAGATAAAGCATTACCAAAGGTAAAATATGGTGTTTTATCCACCTGAATGATGGACAATCACAGAAATAGTGCAGCATTAAGTGATTATTGCCCAAATAGGAAGCATACCAATTTAATATTATAAACAAAAATGGTTAGAAAACAGTGAGATAGCAACTATCAATACTACCCAGAAACAGAGTAAAGATTTACCAAAAATTTCATCAATCACAACTATTAAGTCCTCAAATAATATTCTAAGTAGTAATGTTAATCTAAAAGTCAACCAGAAAACTGGGTTACAAAAGAAAACGATAAAACCAAAAAGAGAACTGTCATTTTTTCTTGTTGACTATGGAATTACAAATGGCTGAAAGGCACATGAAAAAGTGCTCAACGTCTTTAGCCATCAGAGACATGCAAATCAAAATAACTTTGAGATATCACCTTACAACTGTCAGAATGACTAAGATTAATAACACAAATGACAGCCTATGCCAGAGAGGATATGGAGCCAGGGGAACACTCCTCCATGGTTGGTGAGATTGTAAACTGATTCAGCCACTCTGGAGTGCAGTATGGCGATTTAGCAGAACATGGGAAATCACTCTCCCCAAGGATCCAGCAATACCATTTATAGGCATATGCCTTAAAGACACACATTCCCACCACCAAAACTATGTTCATAGCAGCATTGTTTGTAATAGCAAGAACCTGGAAACAACCTAGATGCCCCTCAACTGAAGAATGGATTAACAAACTGTGGTACATCTACACAATGGAATACTGCTCAGCAGTAAGAAAAAATGATATTCTAAAATTTGCAGGCAAATGGATGAATATGGGAAATATCCTCCTGAGTGAGATATCACAATTCCAGAAAGAGAAGCAGGTGATGTACTCACTCATTACTGGACTTTAAAAAAAAACCAAAAAAAAAAAAAAAAAAAAAAC
>PVIH01019253.1:0-13279 GCA_004025045.1 Sigmodon hispidus | reverse complement strand
ATTGCCATTTTAGTGAATGAGGGGATCATAAGAGTGGGTATGAATCTGAGAGGCCTGATAACTGAGTTTGATGGGGTGCATGATGTAAAATTATATATATATATATATATATATATATATATATATATATATATATATATATAAACAAACAAACAAACAAAAAACCCTGGAAAGTGGAAAGGAGAGGGAAGGTTTATTTATGCTTGTTTGACTAAGAATGCCACCTAGAGGCATATATAATTGAATATTTAGTCACCTTGGAGTGGAACTCCTTGGAAAAGATTAGGAGGTGTTGTCTTGTTGGAGTAGGTGTTACCTTTTTAGAGAAGGCTTATCACTTGCAGTAAGGTTGAGGTTTCAAGAGCTCATGTCTGGTCCAGCTACACTCTCTACCATGGTGAATGAACTAACCCATTGAAGCTATAAACAAGCCCCCAAGTAAATAATTTCTTCTTTAACTTGCCTTGGTCATAGTGTTTCTTCACTACAGTAGAACAACAAGTAAAATAGATGGAGAAGGAAAGAAAGGATTAAGAACTGAGAAAATAGAGGAAGATAATACATTTAATTTTTTCCAGGGTGAAGTAAAAAACAAAATCCTGTCATCTTTGCTATTTTTCCTATAGTGAGGAAGAGGTGATTGTTTTCTATAGATGCTGCAAGTTACAGATGGTAATGATACTGGGAAAGGATGTCACTGACAAACAATGCCCTCATTGTTAGGAGATACTAGAAACCCATGTTTTCTAGAAACAGAAAATAGACAGATAAATATTTTTTATGTTAGGTTCTCTCTTTATTTGAGACCTAAGGAAAAGACCAGATTGGGTGTTGAGCTGAACATCAACATTGTTTCTGTCCTCTGTGGATGCTCTTATTCCCCTGAAGAAGATATTTTATGCAGCTGAAGGAAACTGAGTCCCATAGGTCACACTCCACAACAAGATCCCTGTAGAGTAAGTCTTCCATACCTCTCTATCTCTGAAAAAAGACATCCTAGGCTTAAGTGTTCCAGTGCATTTTCTTTCCTTGTCTCTTTTCCTTTCTGGTGTTTTATGGTCATAGGTATTCACTTGAAACTTTTTGAAACCAATTTACCCACATACATAAAACAATTGAAACAGTAATGTTCTGTTCTATGCTGTGTCTGGAGATAATTACAGAAAACAAGCCCTTCAGAGCCTCTAAGGAGCTTGTGATTCAGATACAAAAAAGGAATATCAGACTTCTCCTAGCTCTCATGTTTAAGATGTTGGCTTTTATTATTTTATTGCTAGAAACCTAGAAATGAGAAAGAGAAAAAGAAAATCATGCCATTCTAGAAATAGGTGACCTAATTTTAGCCTTAGACGAAAGAGAAAGATAGAAGAATCAGAAGAGAATAAACCAATCTCTGGGAAAACCAGGTATCTGAGCTCCCATGTAATACACGTTAGCAAAAGTTTCTTAGGTCTGAGGCTGAAAGGGAAAACTGGATGACAATTCTGGCAAATGCAAGGTGCAGGCAATTCTAAGAAGGGACCCTCAGCTCATTGTGTCTATGTATTATGATCACCCTAGACAGGCATGAGATATGCTAATACAGGCATTTTCAGTATCCTAAGTAATCATTTTAGAGTCCTAAACACTATTCTAATCTCACGATCTCTACATCCCAACCACTTTCTTGTCTCTGGGAGCCAGATCCTAGCATCAAGCCTGGTGGAATTAGGTGGAGTAGAGAAGGCAGACTACTAAACCCTTTGATAATCTGTAGTTATAAACAGAAGCTTCATAGACAGCCTTCCCTTGCCAGGAGAAGCAAATGCACACAGTGTTAGAGTACAAAAGAAAATTTCTATGTTAATAAATAAGGACAAGTGGACGAGGTTTTCTGTAGGATGACAAATAGGATTTTCTTTGTTTATGTGGCTGTAATATGAATCAGTTTGGATGAGAATAAACTCCTTTGAATTATTCTTTGCATTTATCTGTGACTCTATGCAAGATCAAGCATAAGGCGAACTCTGCAGGCTGAAGGCAAAGGCTTTATTGTATGATGGGCTAGTAGCAATATGGTTTCTGAATTCACAGGACTGAATGATTGTATTCAGGATTTGCGTAATGTCTGTTACAGAGAAGAAATTGATCCTTTTCCCATGTGTCATCTTAGAAAGAGGAGTAGCCACTTCTGACAACAATTTTCCTTGTGTCAGGTATTTACAAAAAGGGGGTGAATATTATTTTTCAAAATGAGGACCTAAGAAGCAGCAATGTGCTTTTAAGTGTCCAAGAAGGAGTGAGTATGTTAATATTTTAGTTTCTGGAATTTAAGAAAATGTATAATAAGCTTGTTATCTTGGACTGTGGTTTTAATAACATAATTTCATGTTTAGTTGCTCCAAAGTTTCTATCCCCTCAATATTCAAGTCCACTTATTTAGCATTTATTTTATTTTTTTGCACAATTTTTAGCTTTTTATTTGGATGGTAAGTCACATTGCCTTTGTAAAGGGTTATTTATTTAAGTCAATACTAGGTGATCAAGGATCAATCTGTAGACTCCATAACCCTGATTACTCATTTTGTTAAGCAGCCCAGAGTACATTAGCATTTTTATTCCCAGATTACAAGAAGCCTACATATGAAAGAACATTACCACAGGAATAAACTTTGAAAAGATTTTGACTAGCTTTGGATCCTGGTCTTTTATTCACCTGCCATGTGTTTCTGAGGAAGTTGGTTGATTTCTTTGTGTCTCAGTCTTCCTCTTCAAAAACAAGTAGTATTTGCAAATTTTGTGTGTGGTGGTAATAAAATTGAAAGAGGGAATACGCTGTACCTTAATGAAGCTTTCTTTAAGTATTAGTTATTACTAGAGAGGTTAAACATCTCTCTTTTTGTACTAACAACTCTGCAAAAAACATGCCAATCTTAGTCTAGATTCAGTGGGTTTTTGTTGGGTACACATCACAGACTGTATTATTTTATAAATTGAATTGAATTAAAAGCAATATACTCCATAATCTCAGGATTAAATTATCCTAGCCTAGAAAAGATCAGACAAAAAATTGTTTCAAAAATTGAGATGTATCAAAACATTATAAATATTTTGAATGTTCCTATAACTCAAGATGATACTATGATTTTCATAGACAGGTATCTATGATTGTCAAATAAAAAGTAAGATATAAAATAAAGTGACACATAAAAAGACTTAATGTGAATATCTTTAGTAATGGAAATGGCAAGAAAAGGTTCTTTTTCACAACAGTAGTGGACAGTTCACAAGTAAGGTAAATTAAATCAGTTACTCATTAATGTCTTTTCCAAAAGCTGTCTACAGTAGAAGAAACTTTTAGGGTTTCAATTGATTATTGACTAGACATGGTGATATAGAACTTATGACTGTATAGGAGTACAATCATGGAGGGAGAATAAAATGTAATACAGGAAATGATTCTTCTTCTGCAAGATAAGCTGGAAATAAGGGAGTCTTTTAGGAAAAAGTACTAACTCAAGCCATCTCTAAAGAGAGATCTTTTAAAACATACTTTTAACACTTGTATTTTGGCTAGAACAGTTTTGTTTCTTGGATTTGTTCATAATTTTAAGATCCATGAACCTGCAGATGAAGGCCTTGCTCACGTGCAGAAGTGTTGCTTAATGACTTTCTCTCAATCGCCATGTTTTCTCAAGTTTTATTTCTGATCTTGACACTCAAGTCATTGAACAGTACAAAAGACACTACAATCACATTTCCAAGGAAAGTTGCACATATGTAAATAGGGAATGCCACTCAGCCATGGAAATGAGAAAATGGTGACTAATAAGTACTCACTAGGTGTATAAGAGCTTGTAGGAAGGGGAAAAGAGAGATGGGCTGTAAAGGGCAGAGTCATAAGTGAGGCTGGGGATGCCAGGATGGGGAAATCGAACTCAACCACTTGTTTAGCTGAAATCTGCCACTGCCCTCCCAAATCTGGCCTGAAACTGTCATCCTGCCACTGCTGTTGTCATCTCTGCTGTTTCTTAGTTTTATTGGTTTGGCCTGCACTACTGAAAAACAGGACCAGGCTAGAAAAAAAATCTCTATTTTGCCTCATGTTGAATGAACTAATCACAGATATTAGTCTAGACCAATCACAACTATTCATTTTGAAATGATAACAGCCTTGCTTTTGCACCAATCACAATCATCAAGGTTCAAAATCTTTATCAGTCCCAACCATGGTCATGATCATAAGACTCAGTATTTCCTCTACAATTCCAGCATTTTTGCTTATTTACAGTAAAATAAACATCACAATGGGTTGTTAAAATTGTACACTTAGTGAATTGATTCAAATATCAGCAGCAGACATTTTAACACATTTTAATAATGGTTTTGCACTAGTCAGTGTTTGTCCATGCAGAAAATGTGGTTCCTCTTCATAAGTTGTATTATCACTGGTTTATCTGTGCAAGAACAGAGCAATATTTCTGCAATACAGCACTGGGTTGTTTTTTTAAGTGGGACAAATAAAGACCATACAGTGTGAAGCCTGATCCTCTTTCTATGATATCAGGGTGTTCTCAGAGCACAGGTCTACATCTCTACTGCCTCTAGTCATTCCTATTGACCAGTCTTTACATTTATCTAATGTCTGCAGGAATTAGTCTTTCTCCAGTCCCTACATTGACCTGTAGTTTTCCTTAAGAGCCTAGAAAAGACATTCCAGATTTTATTTTAGAAAATAAATGGCAATCCAGCTGATATATCAGAATTTTTTATGTTTGAAAACTCTTATATTTAGTAATTTAAAGCTAGATAATTTTCTTTTCTTTTTTAAAATGTAAACACTGTGAACCAGAGATTTATTTCCCTTAGCATACAGAACAATCTAATATCATTAAATTGTCAACAGCCAGGGTTAAATTAGTAATCTCAATTATTAATTTTTAAACTTACATGTTTTTCTTTTGGGGGAGGTAATTTATTCACTTACAAAGACGAAAAGTATAGCAAAGTATACTAAAAATAAAATTCAATGAAATAAAATAGCAAATAAAAGTCCTAGTAAATTCAAAGTTTAAAATATATCCATAGAAAGGAATAAAACATGAATACACCAGAATTTAATACTGGAACAAGTACTGTTTATTCTCAAACTATATTCCAGACCCCATGAGTTAATTTTTCAGTAATCAATTTCCTTTAGGGCTTAGGCCACAGATATTTAAATAGCCTCTATTCTCCCTCACATGATCTCTATGTGCACTTATTAAAGACCTGATTTCATTATAATCACATTGTTGATGGATGCATTCAATTTTTATTAGACTATCTAAGAAATTTTGCAGGTCATGATTCCATCAATTGGAATAAGGAATAGATATACTAATAAAGATGGGTTCATGTTAGTGTGGCATGGATACCTGGGACTGTCATCATGGTTCTGAGCTTGAACATGTAATAGAGTAATTGGAAGGCTCCTGGTTTTAATTAATGTCTAATGCAGGAGGTCTGTATCATAATAGTATTTGGCATTTTACATGTCTCACAAGTTTCCTAATATGTTGCTACTGAGGTTATAGAAGCAGATTCAGAGAACTACAAGTCTTCAGCATCTTGTAAAGTTATTTATAATTCCCACAAGTCAGAGCAAAATATGGCACCAACATAAAAGCTATGACAAGAGCAAGCTTTGGTTAAAGCCTGAGTTTTTAAAGCTGTATTTGTGTATGGCTGGAAGAAATCACTCAGGGAATGGGTGAGCATATCTGGCTACTCAGCAAATAGAAATTTAATAGTTGTTTTTCAAAGGCTTTTTCAGCATCTAAGGAGATATTCATGTGGTTTGTTACTTTCAGGCTGTTTATATGATGAATGACATTCACAGTTTTCTTTTTCTTTTTTGTATGTTGGACCATCCCTGCATCTCTGGGATGAAGTCTACTTGATCATGATGGATGATTTATTAGATATGTTCTTAAATTTGGTTTGCCAATATTTTATTGAGATTTTTGCATCATCATTCATGAGGGAGATTGGTCTGTAATTATCTTTCCTTGTTGAATATTTGAGTAGCTTGAGTATCAGGGTGATTGTAGTCCCATAAAAAGAGTTTGGTAATGTTCCTTAGGTTTTTATCGAACGGAACAGTTTGAGGAATATAGGTATTAGTTTTCTTTGAATGTCCAGTAGATTTTTGCATTGAAACCTTCTGGTCCTGGGATTTTTTTACTTGAAAGACTTTTAGTAACAGCTTCAATTTCCTTGGGGGTTATAGGTCTTTTTAGGTAATTTATCTGGTCTTGATTTAATTTTGTCAAGTGGCAACTGTCCTGAAAGTTATCCATTTCTTTTAGGTTTTTTGTTGTTAGTGGAGTATAGATTTTTCAAAGTATAAATTGATAATCCTCTGGATTTCCTGTTTTTCTGTTGTTACATTCTACATATGGAATAACAGGAATCCCAGAATTGCCAAAAAACAATCCTGCTCAATATAAGAACTTCAGGAGAAGTCATCATTCCTAACTTCAAGCTACTGGTACTGCCATAAAATCACACTTATGGTTCAATGGAATCAAATGGAAGCCATTAACCTTAACCTACAAAACTATGAATATATAATTTTTGACAAGACCAAAATATTTAATGGAGAAAAGGTAGTATTGTTAACAAAAGATGGTGGCATAATGGGATGGTATTATGTAGAAGTACATAAATACATTGTAACCTGTCACCCTGTACATAACTCATATCCAAGTGGTTCAAAAATCTCAACAAAAACCCAGCTACACTGAACTTGATAGAAAAGAAAGTGGGAAACATTCTCCAACACATTGGCGCAGGTAACCACTTCCTAATTATAAAATCAGTAGCACAGACACTAAGAAAAGCAGTCAATAAAGTGGCAAGATAAAAATGGCTCTGGCACCTCTGCATGTTGAAAAGCAACTGAGTAGGACAGAGTCAGCAGACAAAGCAGCACTATGCAGCCCAGCAGTTTAAAAGTTCTTCTGGTTAGAAAATTCTTAGGAATTTGCAATAAAACAGTTTCAGATGAAGAAAACCTCTAAACAGGTTACCATGTGTGTAAAATGTACATAGGCTTCAGAGAGAAAAGAAAGAGGGTAAAGAAGATCCCTTAAAATGATCAGAGTATCTTGTGATGTCCTGAGAAGATTGGGAGTCAGATAGATTCAGACACTGAGGATCCTAGGTCCAGAGCTGAGTGGGAAGTGAGCAGGTTCTAGCTTCTAGGACTCCTAGGGACCTCATCCCAGAGGCCAGAGACACAGTCCCAGATTTTAGCTCACATCCAGACCTGCCCTGGAACAGGGCTGGGAGAAGCCTTCCTTAGCACTCCTGGGGTATCACATCACAGATGGCCAGGCTCTGTCTCCAAGGCAGGCTGCATCATCACAAAGGGATGAACATCTCTCTGAACTGCATGACCCTGTGGTGTCAGGCAGAGTGGGAGTCAGATAGCTTCAGACAGCAACGATCCATGGCCTGAGCAAAGTAAGAAATTGTGAGGACTCTGTGTCCAAAGCAGACAGAAAACACATAACCCCAGTAGTCACAATTGATTAAGGTCTCACTAAGACCTGACTATGAGTGAACCAAGGAAGCAGTGGGCAGACATTGGTGCAAGAATACATATGACAATATAAAGAACAACAAGGCACCACCAGAAGAAGTTGTTGGCTCTACAACCCCAAGACTTGAACATAGCAATGAAGAGGAAACAGAATAAAACAACAATACAAACACCTTTATAAAGATTATAGAAGCCTTAAAAGAGGATATGAAAAAGTCCCTTAAAGAAATAGAAGAAAAGCAAATAAAAAAATGGAAGAGATAAATCGTTGAAAGAAAACAAAACAAAACAAAAACTAAGATGGAGAATTTCAACAAATGAAAGAATCATTCCTGGAACTAAAAATTTAAATAGAAACATTAAAGAAGGTACAAAAGCCAAGGTTCTGCTGCATGCAAGAAATTCATTTTAACTCCAAAGACAAACACAGGCTCAGAGTATAGGGTTGGGAAATGATTTTCCAATCAAATGGCCCTAATAAACCAGCTGGTGTTTGTGGTGGGATGTTCTTTGTATGCTGTAAATAAAGCACTGTTTTGGCCTATGCACAGCACTGTAGAAGTGGGTGGAGAATCAGTGCAGGCAGGCAGGTAGAAGGGTGGAGTTAAGTCAGTCTCCATCCATCCCCCAAAGAAGACAGACATGTAAGAAATACAGGTGAGCCACAGCAGGCCACATGGTGGGTACAATAGTAGAAATGGGTTGATTTAAGATGAAAGAGCTAGCTAATAATGTGCTTAAGATATGGCCCAACAGTTTAAAGGATATAAGCGTGTGATTCATTTCTTTGGGGGACAAAAGCCGCAGCACATGAACCAGGTTCCAACCGCCACCACGGCAAAACAGGTCACAAGCCTCCCGGGCCCAAAAGGGCCAGGAAACTTTCTACAACAGATGGCTCCCAATGTGGGGCCCAAACACCCGCATAAAGCCTAAAAAAGTTTAAAAAGTTTAAAGAGCATTCTAGATCACTAAAACAGAGCCAAAAGCAGCTTTCTAAATTGCATATTTAAATTGATTTATAGTACAGAGACAGCGTGGTGTTCAGACAAAAGTTTAAAAATGATGTGTGCGTGGCACACAGCTTAAACTCATATGTTTCACAAAAGGCTTGGCATAAGTGTGATTGATTTAAGGTTTCTGCTTATATTAAACAAAAAGAAAACAGAGTTAAAAAAGGTTTTTCTGGTAGCAGTATTTTCTGAGTCTGCTCTGGTTCCTGGCAGCGGGCTCCTCCGCCATATTAAAAAGCCACTAAAAGGGGCAGAGTCAGCAATTAAAGTGATACGACCTTTTAGAAGCTCTTTAGATATAAAAAATGATTAAAAATTCTCAATAAGACAGATTTAAACTCACAAAACCTCTAAAGGGGATACAATGTATGTAAAATACACATAAGCTTCAGAGAGAGAGAAAAAAAAAGAATAAAAAAACCCTTTAAAAAAATAAAGATAAAAAGGCCACATAAAGATGACAGATAAACAAAGAGTCTAGATTAGGGTTGTTGAGTTTACTTTTACTTTTTTAACTTTTAATGAGCTAATTACAAAAGGACATTTGATTGCTAAGGCTACTAAGTTAAACCAATACTTACATTTTAAAGATGTCTTGACTTTAAAATCTGTTTATAAAAATATGTTTCTTAAAAAAAGAGTGTCTTCTTTTGTCTCCACAAAAGATCAGAACCTGTAGATTGGTTCGAGGCAAATGTGGTTCCATTTACCAAGGCCACCTAAATAAACATTCTCAGCTTCCAAGAAGCCAGTTGATATGATCCAGCTTCAAAAACCCCATGAGATCAATGTCCTTTGACAACATAAAGCAATAAAAAAAACCCTTAATCCAATATCCCCCAAAATATTACTTATTAATGTTTGTTTTCATTATCAATAATTAATGGTCATAGTCAATCTTAAAAAAAAAAGGGAGGGGAGGAGGATAGGATATAGGAATGATTAGAAAAGATAAGTGGATTTTGGTTTATTGATATAAATTTAAAGTCAATTTTGTCATTCTGTATGTATTGTTCTACTCTTGATTAAGGTATGATGCTGAAAATTGTAATGTGTAATTGAGAAATACAGATTAATAGTCATCTATGATAACCAAACTTATAGTCATGTTAGTTAGGGTTTTGTAGATATACAAAGATATATTTCAGTTAGATAGGTAGTCTTCAAGCACTTCAAAGACATGCAAAATATGGCATTTAAATTATTTTAAAAACTTAGACTTTTCTAGACAGTGAGACAGGTCTGCTCCTGGCAGCACCAATGTATTTCAAGGAAATAATGGGCATTGAAGAAACTTCATGTAAAATTTACTTTGTGGCTACAGTTAGCCACTGTACAAGAAAATGTTCTGATACTGACTGCTTGATAGTATGCTGTATAAACTGGACATGCAGGTTCCATTAGAAAGTGACCTCTAAATGTTGACAAAACAAGCAGATAGTCCTTCAGGTTCCTGCTTTGGGGAAAACATTGCCAGACATTCTTCAGGACACAAAGAAAAATGACTGATAGACTGTGACAGATTTCCCACATCATGAAAGGTTTGCCAGAGACTTTGGGCCATAAAGGCTAAAGATGGTGCCCCAACATTACAAAAAATCTTTGGATGACTGTCCAGGCAGACATGAGTCATCTTTGTCATTTTCTAGACTTTGAAAGTTGATTGCACTTCCTGATTATTTGCATAATATTATATCCTTCTGTGGTTTTTGATGTAGTTAAAGGTTTAATAATTATAGATATAGTTCTTTTTAGTTTAAAAGATATATTAGATATAAAACTTTATACTCACAATGATGAGGTAGATAATGAAATATTTTCTTTAATTTTGTAAATACAAATAGACAAGATATTGTGACTATAATTTCGGCTTTAGAGCTGTTCAGTTATAATTTTGCTATATGAAAATTAAAACCTTCCTTTTTAATTAGACAAAAAAGAGGAAATGTGGTAGAATGTTCTTTGTATGCTATAAATAAAGCACTGTTTTGACCTATACATAGCACTGTAAAAGTGGGTGGAGAATCAGCGCAGGCAGGCAGGTAGAAGGGTGGAGTTAAGTCAGTCTCCATCCATCCACCAAAGAAGACAGACATGTAAGAAATACAGGTGAGCCACGGTGGGCCACATGGCAGGTACAATAGTAGAAATAGGTTGATTTAAGATGAAAGAGCTAGCTAATAATGTGCTTAAGATATGGGCCAAACAGTTTAAAGGATATAAGCGTGTGATTCATTTCCTTGGGGGACAAAAGCCACAGCACACAAACCAGGTTTAAACCACCACCATGGCATGCCAGATCACAAGCCTCCCGGACCCAAATAGGCTGGGAAACTTTCTACAACAGGTGTTGCTATCCGAATATCCAACAAAATGGCCTACAAATTGAAATCATTCAAAAGAGATCAGGACGGATAGACATTACTTATTTGTCTCAGGAAAAATTGATCAAGATGAGATCTCAATTCTGAATATTTATGCCCTTAGTATAAGGGCATCTTCATATGTAAAAGAAACACTACTAAAGTTGAACCCCACATCAAATATCATACTTTAATAGTAGGAAACTTCAATACCCCACTTTCTCTCTTGGGTAGGTTAACCAAAGACTCAACAAAGAAATAATGAGTCTAAAAAATGTTATGATGCAAATGGACTTAATGAATATTTACAGAGACTTTCATCTGAACTCATAGGATTATACATATTTCTCAGCACCTCATAGAATTTTCTCCTCTAAAATTGACCACATATTTGGTCATAAGGCAAATATGAATAGATACAAAAAATGGGAATAACTCCTTGTATCATATCAGAACAACATGGCCTAATGTTAGAATTCAACAACAATAAAAATCACAGAAAGCCTACAAACTCATGGAAACTGAAATTTTCTGCAATGAACTACCTCTGGGTCAGAGAAAAAGTTAAGAAAGAAATGAAAGACTTTCTAGAATTTAATGAAAATGAATTCACAACACACCCAACCTTATGGGACACAATGAAAGCAGTATTAAAAGAAAAATTTATAGTACTAGATGCTTATATAAAAAACAAAGGGAAAGGGCCTATCAGTTCCAGTTCTGCTTCCAGGACTGGTGCTGTCTGCAGAGCGAGTCCCAGAGAACTCTGTAGCAGGTGCAGATAAAGTCTGCCTGTCAGGTTCCCCCAGCAGCTGCTGAGGGAATTTGCATGGCTACCCACCTCCACCTCCAACTGAGCGAACAGATAATGACTGGGGTCCCTGAAGGACACAATCAGACACAGCCCAGAGGTGAGGAGGGGTCATCAGGCCCAAGGGCCTATATCCCAGCCAGGGAGGGAGAGTTGAGCTCTCATTGGTTCTGGATCCACTTCCAGGACCAGGTGCTGTCTGCAGAGCAAGTCTCACACTAGAGAACTAACAGCTCAGCTGAAAGTCTTAGAACAATTAGAAGCAAACTCACCTAGAAGGAGTAGACTGCAGGAAATAATCAAACTTAGAGCTGAAATCAATACAATTGAAACAAAAAGAACAATACAAAGAATCAATGAATCTAAGAGTTGGTTCTTTGAGAAAGTCAACAAGATAGATAAGTCCTTATCCAAACTAATCAAAAAACAGAGAGAGAGAGTATTCAAATCAACAAAATCAGAAATGAAAAGCGGGACATAACAACAGAACCCCAGGAACTACAGAGAATTATCAGATCATATTTTGAAAATCTGTATTCCACAAAAATGAAAAACCTAGAAGAAATGGACAGCTTTCTGGACAGGTACCATCTACCAAAATTAAATGAAATGACAAAATCTAACACTCCTTTACAATTAAAGCCCTGGAGAGATCAGGAATACAGGGAGAATACCTAAATATAATAAAGGTGATTTACAATTTTACTCAACAAAAGAACCTCAGGAGGTATCACCATCACTGACTTCAAGCTATACTATAGAGCTACAGTAATAAAAACAGCCTAATACTGGCATAAAAACAGACTTGTGGACCAATGGAATAGAATTGTGGATCCAGACATTAACCCCAAAACCTAAGAACACCTGATCTTTGACAAAGAGGCCCAAAACATTCAATGTAAAAAAGATAGTATATTTAACAAATGGTGTTGGCATAGCTGGATGGAAGTGTGCAGAAAAATGCAAATAGATCCGAGCCTGTCACCCTGCACAAAACTCAAATCCAAGTGGATCAAAGACCTCAACTTAAACCCAGCCACTATGAACTTGATAGAAAATAAAGTGTGAAATACACTTCTACGAATAGGCATAGGCGACCACTTTCTAAATATAACACCAGTAGCACAGATACTAAGACCAACAATCAATAAGTAGGATATCCTGAAGCTAGGAAGCTTCTGCAAAGCCAAGGACACTGTCAATTGGACAAAGCGACAGCCTACGGAATGGGAAAAAATTTTCACCAACCCTACAAGTGATAGAGGACTGATCTCTAAGATATATAAAGAGCTCAAGACTCTAGAGCCCAAAACCTTGAATAACCCAATCAAAAAATGGGGTACAGATTTAAAAAGGGAATTCTCAGCAGAGGAACTACGAATGGCTGAAAGGCACCTGAAAAAGTGCTCTTCATCTTTAGCCATCAGAGAAATGCAAATCAAAACAACTTTGAGATACCACCTAACACCTGTTAGATTGGCTAAGATAAAAGGTACAGATGACAGCTTATGCTGGAGAGGATGCG
>PVIH01019252.1:0-35961 GCA_004025045.1 Sigmodon hispidus | reverse complement strand
TTCCAGGTTCTTGCTATTACAAATAATGCTGCTATGAACATAGTTGAGCTAATACCTTTGGAGTGTGAATGTGCCTCTTTAGGGTATGCACCCAGAAGTGGTATTGCTGGGTCCTTGGGGAGATTGATTCTCAATTTTCTGAGAAACCTCCATATTGTATTCCAAAGTGGCTGAACAAGCTTACAATCCCACCAACAATAGAGGAGTGTTCCCCTTGCTCCGCATCCTCTCCAGCATAGGCACCTGTTAGATTGGCTAAGATAAAAGGTCCAGATGACAGCCTGAATTCTACTACCCACTCCTGTTACTTTTCCTTCTATTTTTTGCAGCTTATTGTTTCTCCTAATATTATGTCACACTATAGCAACAGAACTTATTGATTCTTGATACTATCTGTATCCATTTAGCTTCAGCTATAACTAGAAGCTCTAATAAACAAGTATTTCACTTTCATGTTTACAATTTAGTTTTTATAGCATTTGGAAGTGAAACCTAAAGCATGGGTATTGTTATATTTGAACATTGCTTCAAAATTGACACTTGTTGCTTATTTTCAAAACTTTTAGAATAAAGAACTTCCCATGCTCAAGTTAACATCTAAACATTTGTCATTACTAATAATTGTGGGAATAATACTATTCCCATGTTTGCCCACATAACTTTGAAGCAGATTCCAAGAAATAGCATCACCAAGGGAAAAAGGAAACAGGTATGTCCTTTTGCTAAATGTCTTCTAATTCCTGACCATAAGCAATGAATGTACTGTTTTACAACCCTCTCAACAAAGTATGAGAGCTCTATTTCTCCACAGTCTTAAAAACAGAGAAAGCTATGAATGCTTAGGATGGAGGCCAATTGGTAAGAACTGAGTTGTATTGAAGTATAAATTTGTATTTATCTTATGCAAATGTGGATAAGCATACTTAAATGTAATTAATAATAATTTTCTGTTTGTTTCCTATGGACTCCACTCCTTTACCCCATCATTTTATGAAGTAATCAGTGTTATTCTTCTGCCTGTATAGGTCTTCAATTATTACATCTTGAATGTGAAAGACCATGCAAATGTTTGACTCCATATCACTCATCTTTTTTCTTTGTCGTGGTATATTTTTCATGAATTTTACTTTTATAATAAATGTAGCTTAATGTGTATCCCTTTATTCAGAGCCTGATTTAAATAAGATTTGGAAACGATGTCTCTCCCAGGAATTGCCATTCAATCTGAGGGACTTGACAATAAAGTGACTCCTCATCCAGATTTGCCAGCGATTTTGGATGGCTCACAAGTAAAGCTTCCAATGATAAACCCAGGAAAGTCTAAAGCAAATTAGAATGAGTTAGTCACTCTCTATGGGAATTGAGATTGATGTACCATCTTAGGAAACCAGATAGTATTGATAGGAAACAGGATGAATCTCTGCACAAAGCTTAACATAGTGTATAAACTGAAATAAAACAGTTTTTCTACACATACTGAAGAAGTGTAGCAGATAGCAAAGAATTCTACTGAACTAACCAGATCACAGGACCAGATTGTGAGCCTCACTGCTCCTAGATGGAATGGGGGTTGGCTGTATCCTTCTGAAAGCCCTGGGTTGCTATTGACAGACTTTGGTACAATAGCAGTTTAATCCATTCACATCTTCTGGAATGTGTTTATCTGATATCAGTTGAATATTTGCTTCTGGTTCAGTTTCAAATTTTCAGACTCCAATATTTTTACAAAAGAAACTTTATCTTTTCCACCAAATCAATGCATCATACAAGATATATCTTTCAAAGTCCTGAAAAAAATAGTGATGAAATATTCTGGTTGAATAAAGAAATGTCAGGAGGCTTGAAAAGTGGTCTTTGCTCCCCTCACATCAATTCTATAAAAGGTTTCTCCAGAGTAATACATGACCAGACACATTTAAAAGCTAAAAAAGAAAAAAAAAAGACCTTCCACATAAAACACCACCTATAAATTCATATTAGCTTATTTTCCCATGCATTTCCTAGTGCTTCTGAGGAAGTATTTACAGGCATAACAGAAAACAGTGCCCCTATGCCTAGACCTTAAGAATGAAAATATAATGGCTTAATTTTATCTTTTAATACCTGTATTCACCTGTATTCTGTCCAACTTCTTTGTTGACCCCTTGGCTGTCTTATGTGGAATTCACTTGCAATCACCTTAGGCTATTAGAGAGTTCAGTCTGCTCAGTTGATTTAAAGCTCCAGCCTCAAATGCAATACAGCAACCATGCCCTAACAAGTGAGCTTCACAGGAGGCAGGACAACTTGGGAAGTAAAAGAGGAAGTGGAGTTTGCCCAGTTGGGTTGTCCAGTGCCTCTCCCCATTTCTACTTTCATATCTATGTTCTCTGCACAGCTTTGGGCCACAAGACAGCAGGAAAGAAGGAAGAGTGGTATCCATGTCTTCATCTGACTGAAGCTAATTCTTATGCTGATGTCTCCCATCATCATACACATGCAGAAAATGTATGAGTAGTTTTGTAGGAGTAGAATTCAATGTCCTTCTGGTTTCCCCCATAATTAAATAGGGGTAAATTTTCATAACTACAGTAACCCATTTAGACACTGAGATGTCCACATACTCATATATTTTTATGTCAGTTTCCTGTCTTCTCTAGACACCAAGTGAAACATCTTATGCAATTGCTCCTTCTTTCTTCTAAATTTTTCATTTCACTTTAGAGCATTTGGGTACTCCTAGGATGCTTATAAAGTACACTTATAAAGTACACATCACTCACTTTCTCACAGGTGTCCTTTCCTATTCTTGTCCATTTGCTAACATCATCCACATTACTGCATAATCCCTAATAGAATTGAATAGAGCTTGGTTTTACTGTTTCTTGGCTCTTGGTGCTTACTGTCCCCATCAATACTCCCTAATCTAACTCTTTTTTCATGAAAATTAGGCTTGGCCTGAGCTTCTGTCCTTTCTTTCTTGGCATAGGACTCAATAATTCCAAATTGCTATTAATCTTTGATGTTTTGCCTTCAAACACATTCAGTTGAGAAGCAATCTCTAGTCTGCTTTGGAAGTCTGTATTCCAGTGAACAATTATTCTCTCTTAAGCTCCAGATTTCACAGATGAGTAGTGCAGCAAAAAGAATGAGAGAAGGCAGCATGCCCTGTGTTCTTCATTCAGACACCAAAGATCCATTTATAATTAGAGGGCTGTACTCACCTGGCTTTACATGAGGAGAAGTCCAGGAACAAACTATAGACAACCCTCTGTGTAGTGTGGGGAAGGGTTTAAAAGAAGAAAAGATGAAAAGGAATTGGAAGGTGCTGCAATTTGAGGCAATTTTAGAGATAATGCTAGCTCACACTCAAACAAGTCTCTTTGAATAAATAACAAGATATTTTCAGTCTGGTAAGATGAAGCTCATGCATATGTAGACAACAGAGCACAGGTTACATTTAGTCTTCATTGCTCTTTACTGTGCACATTTGTGCAATAGTCAGCCCGAGAGAAACAATCATGGTTGTGCTCAGACAGTGCAGTGATAATCAGGGACATTGGGACTGGTTTGGCTGCGCTTAGTAAATACTTAGGTAAGGGGTCTAGCCTCAGCTGGCAGTTGTCATATGCCAGCTGTGTCACAAAAGCAAGATGCCAAAGGAAAATGTTCATCCAAATTCCTTCTGAATAAGTATATTGGACATTGTGCTCAGTGAATTGTGTAGTTTGGGGAAAAATTGTTTGAAAATAATGTCTAAGGGCAGTGGGAAAGGAAAGCTATTCCTTATAATAACTGAAGGGAACTATTCATTTAAAGACTAAACTATATTTTAAGGTAAAGTCCTATTATCTTTTTCTAACAAATTCAGACTAGCAGGAGCATATTTTAATTAAGAGAACCAAACACTGGAAGCAATGTGAAAGGCACAGAGAAATCATGAGAAATAACTTCCTTCTCCTATTAAAATCTTAATACAGTCAGAGCCTATTTGTTTAATTTGTTCTTTTCTTTTGTTTTCTCACTTAAATTTCTTGAGAATTTCATACATGTATACAACATATTTTTATTATTTGTTTTATTTTTGAGATTATATTATAGTTACATTATTTCTCTCTTCCAATTTCTCCTTCTGAACCTTCTCACATATCACTGCTTTCAGATTCATGGCCTCTTTTGAACATTAATGTACCTGTAGTCTATATATAATGTCACTTGTATGTATATGTTTTCAGGATTGACTTTTTAGGATTAGATAACCGTTTGATGTGATCTTTTCTAGGGAAGACTATTTCTCCCACTCTCAGCATTCTTTGGCTATCTGTAGTTCTTCTGTGTGTACTTTGATCACCTCCACATTTCCCTTCATTGTTCCTGGACCTCTCCCTTTATCCTCTTCCCTACTGCACCCTAAAAGGAGCCATACCCCTGAGGAAAACTCAGTAGCAGCTTACCAACAGCCATCAGTGGCCAATAGCTCTTCAGGTAAATGTCAGGCCTTCTGAATATCTCCCGAAGTGGTTTGTTCATAAGACAATTTTTTTTTTATTTTCTTTGCAAGCAGTTACTAATATTCCTTGTTTCAAAAAAATTATTTGTTTCTTAATTAATTCATTTACTTATTTGGATATACAGCTATAAGACCCTATTTTAACTGAGATATCTAAAATATATTTGTGAATTTCCAAATATTTATAGGTCTTTTTTAAACTCTGTGGACCAATAAGACATTTATATAGGTGAAGCATCTTGTCACCAACCTCAATGACCTAAATCTGAACAAATATGTTAGGAGAGAATTGGCTTCCACAAGTATGTCATGATATGTAGAAAAAACCACAATAAATACATATGAAAATATAAAATTAACTTGAAAATTTAGCTGTCTTTAGCTTATAAATAATTTATTTATGTTACATATATAATCATTGACTTTAATACTTGTATATTTAGGGAGCAAGTAGTGATGACTGAATCTAGAGCCTCATGAATGCTGGCAAATGTTCTACCATTGAACTCTGTCCCTATCCCAATGTTTAATTATTTTAAAAATATTTTTAATAGTTATATATAATACAACATTTTCTATTTGTCAGGTTTTATTCTCAGTACTGGTTTTAAGACGAGAAATATATATTGTATGTTCATGACTTACATACATGTATGTTAGTGGGTTTGTCTTCTACCTAAATCTGAAACTTACATATTTCACATTCACCACTTATGGTTACCTTTTTTCATGATCACTGCTATGTTCAACTCTAAGATACTGACCCACATCTCCAGATGTACCTGTGTGAAGCTTAGGCTACTGTGCTGGTGGGCAGATGTGCTTAATCTAAGAATTGCCTTGCTACTCTCCAGAATAGTCATAATGTTCTGCATTCAGTACATAAACAAATTATGCACCTTCTACTTTTGCCAATAAATATCACCTTTATAATTAGTTTGCTGTGACTGACTATTGGGGACACTCAGAAAACTGAATATAATTAACATAAATAGGCATGTATATTTTCAGAGATGAGTGAAAAGAAACTGAGAGAAATGCATCTGTATGGTATATTTATGGTGCAAAGGGATATTAGCATTGTTAATAATATTAACTAGAGGGCACCTTAATGCCACAAGGAATACTGAACACTCATATTTTTAATTAAAATATGTGATTGCATATGTTTAAAGTATATAGCATAATGTGTAAGTGCATAAGAATCTCTCAGTCTTTTTGAAGACTACTTAGTTTATTATATTATATGGATAATCTCCCTTTTTAGTCTCAATGTTGTTTTTTAATTTAGCTTTTGAAGCTATGGTAATTACAAATCCCAACACAATTGTAATATGTCATAATAAATGTTTTTATCCTTGCCTGGGGCAGAGAATAGGGATATGAATCTTTCTGTGCTCTGACCTAGTCATCTTGATGGGTATGTGGCAGCCACTTCTTGGTGAGAATTTTGAAGGAAAAATTCTAAAAAGAAGGAACTCAAAATGATGAAGTCAACATTTATTATTGTCTTACTTTATAAGATACTTGTGATTTTAATGTAGCAGCTGATGGGCTTTCCATTTAATTGTACATAGGGAACAGATTTGGATTCCAACAGGTGTGCAGGTTAATTTTATGTAGTTCAGAAGTCTACCAAAAGGAGGAGCTCTTATTCACAAATGAGAATCAATATGGCACTGAGAGAGGGTTTTATTAGCGTAAATATTAAGCAGATATACACCAGAACTTAGGAGAACGTAAATTCAGCTTTGAAGCAGCTAATCAAGTTCAGCTTTGAATCATGATCAAGGAATCTGTTTGCCATGCAGATTACCCTGTCAAGCCTTGATGCAGGAGGAGGAAGAGCCTGGTCTAGCTCAACTTGATGTGCTATATTTTGTTCAAGCCCATGTGAAACCTGCCCTTTTCTGAGCAAAAATGGAGAGAAGAGGAGGGGGTGAGTAGGATGGGGAGGGAGGTAGATTGGAGTCTAGAGAGGGGAGGGGAGAGGGAAAACTGTGGTAGGTATGTAAAATTAATTTTTAAAAGTTAATTAAAAATAAATTAAAAAGGAAAACAAATCATGATCAGGTTGAAGAACTTCCCCCAAGCAAAAGTCTTCTAGGAGCCATTTTACTTCATTCTTTAATTGTGTTTTAAAATTAAAGAATGTAAAATATCAACTAACAATATCACAAAATAAGTAAAAATAAAGTTACAATAAACAAACCATGCAATGTCTATCACTATGAATGTGAAGAATTTTTGAATGGAAATTAATCTAAAAAGGGACAGAGAAATAAAAACTAAGGTAAAACAAAAGTAGTAAATGAAGGGCTTTCACTTACCACTGGAGAATAAAGGTAAAGGCAGAAAGTACTTTAACAGTGATGGGAAGAAGACCACACTAGAAACTAAGGAGGGCTTGCTGCTTGCCTAATGATGCTTCTGTTCTCAGAAGACAGTTCACAGGGTGTTGAGATCCAGGCTTCTCAGAAAACCATACTGCCTGCTTAGTGCTGGGTGTTCTGAGCAGCCCCATTAAATTGTTTCCAGGTCTGAAATGCTAAAAATAAAACCAGTTGTTGCTACTTCAGCAAATGCTTCTCAAGAGTAAAGAATCATTGCTAAGAGGATGATAATGAAGCAGGTAGAGAACAGTGAGGCTTGTGTTTCTCCTCCAGTGCTCTAATCTCCCTCTGCTGCTTTTTATTGGTAGAGCCTAAAAGTAAAAGAAAGCCAGACAGAAGGTGAAATGACCTTCTGTGCCAATTCGTAGAAGTGTATTTCTATCAAGTTCAAAGTGGCTGGGTTTATGTTGAGGTCTTTGATCCACTTGGATTTGAGTTTTGTGCAGGGTGACAGGCTTGGATCTATTTGCACTTTTCTGCACACTACCATCCAGCTATGCCAACACCATTTGTTAAATACACTATCTTTTTTCCATCGAATATTTTGGGCCTCTTTGTCAAAGATCAGGTGCTCATAGGTTTTTGGGTTAATGTCTGGATCCTCAATTCTATTCCTTTGATCCACAAGTCTGTTTTTATGCCAGTATCAAGCTGTTTTTATTAGTGTAGCTCTATAGTATAACTTGAAGTCAAGGATGGTGATGCCTCCTGAGGTTCTTTTGTTGAGCAAAATTGTTTTGGCAATCCTGGCTTTCCTGTTATTCCAGATGAAATTGAATATTGTTCTTTCAAGTTCCAAAAATATTGTGTTGGTATTTTGATGGGCAATGCATTGAATATGTAGATTGCTTTTGGTAGAACTGTCATTTTTACTATGTTGATCCTACCTATACAGGAACATGGGAGAGCTTTCCATTTTCTGATATCCTCTTCAATTTCTTTCTTCAGTGATTTAAAATTTTTGTCAAATAGATCTGTTACTTCTTTGGTTATAGTTACTCCAAGGTATTTAATACTATTTGCAGATATTATAAAGGGTAATGTTTCCCTTATTTCTTTTTCAGCCATTCTATCTTTAGTGTATAGAAGGGCTACTGGTTTCTTTGAGTTAATCTTGTATCCTGCTACATTGCTGAAGGTGTTTATCAGCTGTAGCAGTTCCTTGGAAGAATTTTGTGGGTCACTTATGTATACAATCATATAACACCAGTGGCACAGACACTAAAATCAACAATCAATAAGTGGGATCTCCTGAAGCTGAGAAACTTCTGTAAAGCCAAGGACACTGTCAATAGGACAAAACAACAGCCTACCGAATGGAAAAAGATTTTCACTAACCCTACAAGTGATAGAGGACTGATATCTAAGACATATGAAGAATTCAAGAATCTAGAGCCCAAAACCTTGAATAACCCAATCAAAAAATGGGGTACAGAACCAAAAAGGGAATTCTCAGCAGAAGAATTACGAATGGCTGAAAGGCACCTGAAAAAGTGCCCATCACCTTTAGCCATCAGAGAAATGTAAATCAAAACAACTTTGAGACACCACCTGACACATGTCAGATTGGCTAAGATAAAAGACACAGATGACAGCCTATGCTGGAAAGGGTACTGAGCAAGGGGAACACTCCTCCATTGTTGGTGGATGTGTAAGCTTGTTGAACCACTCTGGAATGCAGTAAGGCAGTTTCTCAGAAAACTGAGAATCAATCGCCCCTAGGACCCTGCAATACCACTTCTGAGTGTATACCCTAAAGATGCACAGTCACACTCCAATGGCATTAGCTCAACTATGTTTATCGCAGCATTATTCATAATAGGAAGAACCTGGAAACAACCTAGATGCCCCTCAGCTGAAGAATGGATTAACAACCTGTGGTACATCTACACAATGGAGTACTACTCAGCAGTAAGAAAAAATGATATCCTAAAATTTGCAGGCAAATAGATGGATTTGGAGAATATCCTTGAGTGAGGTATCACAAGCCCAGAAAGATAAGCAGGGGATGTACTTACTCTTTAGTGGACTCCAAACAAACAAACAAAAATAAAAAATAAAAAGCAAAGCTTGCCCAAGCTGCAAACCACAACCACTGAACAGCTTGGGGTCAGAAACATCTTGGACTGACTCCTTGGATCCCACTCCCCCTAGAGAAACACCTGACTCAGTCTTGATGTTGGGGGGAGAAAACTGGATTTGCCAGGAGTGGAGGCTGAACTAAGCAATATTGGGACAGTGTGACCTTGGTACCCTCTACCCATGGGGGTATATGGGGAGATGTGGAGAAGATACAATGACCTGATTTGGTGGGAGGGGGAAGGGACCTTGAATAAGGATATACAAGGATAGAAAATGTAACTTCTTTATTCATAGTAATAAAAAAAGAAGGTGAAATGACTGCAGATTCCCACTACCACAGCAGGATACAAATTAATTTCTTTACTGATGAGATATTATACCTCACTCAATGTCCTTTGTGACAGAAACCAAGTAAAAAGCCAGATGACATAGGAGAATCTGAGGGGACCTAAATATCAGAATTGTCAGACAGTTTATTTTAAATAAATCTGATTAGTATTTTCAAAAATTTAGTGACAAGGTGGAGAGAATTTTGACAAGCAACTATGTAGCTTATGAATTTCTACACCTAACTAAAGAACTCTGGACAGTGTATGGTTTGGGGAGGAGAGAGTCAGTTTTCTTTAAGGATATTGCCCCTAAGAGGTCAACCATAATACAGAGGATTGCCCCACCACAGAAGTATATAGATAGCAAAACTGCAGTAGATGGCTTATTAAGCACTTTTTAAAAAATAAGTATATAAGCTTGGGATTGGTTAGGTGGGACATGATTTGGGAGGAGTTAAAGGGAGGATTTGAGATTGACTATGATCAAAATAATTTGTATAAAACTAAAAAACATTAATAAAAATATTTAAATAAAGAAAACTTAAAACCCAATCAAAATTATTCTGAAAATATAATTGAAATGGAGAATTCAATGATTGTACAGCTTCTGAGTTGCAAAAGATTGGCATTCCCCTGTACTTTCGATCAACTACTACACACACACATATGCATAAACACACAGAATTATGATTTTCATTAAAGCCACCAAAAATGTGATGAAGACTAGTTACAGAGGCTGTGAGAGAGCATGGAGAGTCATGGTAAAGGCCTACTGGCCTTCCCCTGAGCATGCAGATTAATCCACAGAGTCTGAATTTGAAGCATTCCCAGTTGTACAAATAATTCTCACTGCCAAAAATCTTTTCCTATAGGGAAGTTGTACTATTTAAGGAGGCAATATTTTTAAAGTTGTTTAATAAAGCACTTGTTCTGCCAGGAAAGAAATGTTCAAAAAAGTCTGTAGTAAATAAAAATACACTAAGTCATTAAGAGGGAGTTCTTACCCCAGAATTGTGAATTTGTTTGGCCCCTGAAGAACAAACTAGTATAATTCACCACAACAAAAGAGTAAAAGACAAAAATCTCATGATGGTTATGATATAGGCAAATGAAGTCTTTGAAAAATTCAAACCTCACTCATATTAATACCTCTCAATAAATTAGGAAATTTCTTCAAGCTAATAAAGTACAACTTAAAAAGTTTTAAGAAGTCAGAGATCTAGAAAATACTGTATATAAGACTATAAATTCAATAGTTAAATACTAAATATTTTTACAGTGAAAAGACTAATTGGATAAAGATTAGCTACTATGCCATGACTGTTTTAATTTAAACTTATAATCAAGCTCTTACATTGTACATTAAGGCAATTAAAAATAAATTGTGTATAAACTGTAAATGAAGATAAATTTTTCAGGATTCATAAATAAAGCTGTGTATGTTAAAGGCCCAATAAATTCATATACGAACTATGAGAATTAAAAAAAAAATCATATTGTAGGACTTTGTAGAGCCTATCCCAATGAATACATCTACAAAATGTGCCCATACGTGAGGCTCAGGGAACATCAAAAGATGGGGCAGACAAATAATAAGAGCAAGAAGACAAGGAATTTGCTGTGAAATTGTGTCTCCTAGTAACATCAGAAGCTACAACTTAAAGTCTCACCAACATGACTGCCCAAATGTGAGCTGAATTATGACACCAACCAATGTGAGAAAATGAAAGGGAACCTCCACAAAGTCTTAGTCCTAGAAAAAGAACTAAAGGCAAATGAGTAACGGGGAGTAGGAGAGGTGGTTGTCCCTCATGAAGCGCACAGCAATCAAATATCCAGAGCCAAATGGTCCGCTCAGAAAACATACATACAAGTAACTATTACATAGCTTCAACAGGTTATATTTATGAATATATTTATAAACAAATATACGTACACACAAATATATAATATATAAATATGTATACAAATATATATACATATATATGCTTGAAATAACAATTGATGTAAAAAGAGTCTATAATTTTGAAGAAGAGTAAGGAAGGTATAAGTGAGGGTTTGCAGGGAAAAAAAGGAAGAGACAAATGTAATTAAAATACATTCTCAAAAAATAAAAGAAAATTATATTAAAACTATTTACTTGAATATTTAGTAACCCTGTCACCTTAGCCTTTCATTTTTCAAGGATTATAAACATAAACCATCACATTCATTTTTAGGACACCATTTTTAAGGTCATGGTATGAAAATGTCATATAATAAATTATTATTGAGAAGTGAGGTGGTAATGTCTTTCTATATGCTGTGAATATCATGTTTTAAATAAAGGAACTGTTTTGGCTATTCTAGGTACCATAGAGTAGGCAGGGAAATTGAGGTACAGGTAGGAAGAGGGTGGAGTCAGACAGATTCCATCCAGCTGCCATAGAAGAACCATGTAATGAACCCAGATGAGCCAAGGTCCAGGCCACATGGCTAGGTTGATTAATGAAAATGGGTTGAATTAAGATGAAAGAGTTAGCTGACAATATACCTGAGACATAGGCCAAACAGGATGAAATTAATATAAGCAGCTGAGTCATTTTAGAGGGGAAAGCAGTTGCTGGCAGGTCTGGACCTCTGGCCCAATTGGGCCAGAAACCTCTTGTAACAGAACAAATACAGACTTAAAACCCTGATTACACTGTTCATGATGTAAAAGAGTCACTATTTAGAAATAGACTTTATTTCAAATTGCTCTTCAGTCTAAGTACAACAGTACCCAAATTTCTATCAAGATTTCAGGGTAAAAATTTACAACTCAATTCTAAGATTCATATGAAAACACCAAAGTTACAAGGCAGAGTAGTACACACCTATAATTTCAGTACTCAGAAAGGAGAGAAAGGACTATCAGAAATTCATCCTCAGAGTTATCAGGGAAATTAGTGTTCTCCTTCCTTTGTCTCTGTGTCTCATTAATAATAGAATTTAGAAATGAGCTTGAGGACAATTTCATGGATGTTTGAGAGAAAAAGAGGGGAACAGACAAACTATAAAATCTCAGTAACAACCACAAAAAGAGAGATGTGAAAGGAAAGGAGAAAGGCATATAATTTGCGGTGGAGTTCAAGCAATTAGGCAGGTCAGCATTGAAGATCAGACAAGTAGCCACATTGCAGAGAAGCAGGTGCATAGAAGAAGTTGAGGTGAGGTGATCTCCAGTGAGCAGGTAAACCCAGAAGACCAGGGAAAGCATGGCCATGATTTGAACAGTAAGGAATAAAGATAAAAAGACAAGAAAAGGAAAGTTATGGTTTTAAGGATTATTCAGAAATATCAGCATGTGGTACCTGAAGAAGCTCTTTAGTCAGTTCCAGAGTGTCATGGGGCAGATAGTTATGTAATCTGATTAATAGGATAACTATCCCCTTTAGCATGGTTTTAGGTGAATAGTTTTCTAGGGAGGTGATTTCCTAGCCAAGTGATTGATAGTCCCAGGTGGATTAAATTGTAGGAAAGTAGAAATAATATACAGTATTTTTTATCTCAATAAAGAAACATAAATTACAATCTTTGAAGCCTATCAGAACGCAGTGCCTGCATCTAGGATAAAGATAATTCATTCTCTTAGCTAGGATGCCAGAGAAATGGCAAACTGTTACTAGAGAAATAGAAAATAAAGGGTTTATTCTCAAAGACTTTTAAGCTACTATAGTACTGCATAAAATAAGTTTAAGAAAAATGTGGTTTCATGAGACCCTATCTCAAAAGAATCAAATCCACCCCAGGCCAGATAAAATCTAAATACAATATTAATAGAGAAAGGTGATGTTACCTTTGGGGATTATTAATTCTTCTTATTAAAATATTTTAAATGGTCTCAAAAGGAAGTGCAAGACATTATTAGAGTCTGAGACAAAATTAACAGTGCAATAAAGCAATTAAGTTAAAAATCTTTGCAGTAGCCTGGTGGAGAGGGAAGAGAAGAAAGTCATGTCTTCATGAAAGCAGGCCAGAACAGCAAGGGAGGTCAGCAAATGCTGCATAGAAGAGAAGTAGAGCGCAAAGAGAAAGTTCAGAGTGCCAGAGGAAGCATGCTTGGCATATCACTAGTATCAGAAAGAAAGAGAGATAGGAAGAAGGAAAGGAAAAAATATGCTTCTGAGTTAGAACTCAGTCAAGTGAGCAAACTCATCAGTGGTACATGTTGGAAGTCCTTCAAGGAGCTTCATCAAAAGAGATTGTCTTCAAATGAAGGAGGTTTCTTGTGAGGTTATATTTCTGGCCAAATGAGTGATTGAGAGCTCTTTTGGAATTAACTCTGAAAAGGAAGAGATAATATAGTATGTGGTGTTTGGGCTGTTTAGAGTGTCAACTCTCCATTCAGTGTCTGACAAATAATTTAGTGTCTATTCTTTTGACCAAAAGAAAGAAGCTTAGTCTTAATGGACCTAAGCAAACCCTAGATGCTTTCAACTTTTCACATGGTAATTTAAACCCTAAATGAGAGCTTAACCTTTATAGTCTTACCAGGAAACAGTACAAAGTCAACCATAAGAAAGAGGCCCATTCTCTATCTACCTCAAGGAAATTAATAGCAGTGACACTTGAAAATCTACGTCACATTTAGAACTAAAACTTATAGGTTCCTATATCTAGTTAAGCAAAATATACCAGAACATCATTGAACTGATATTATCAAATATCATCTGAATATTACAAGCTTTATTTCTGATTCATATTTGAGATTAACTTTAGATTCTATCAGTGGAGGCTCAATATAATAATTGTTTAAAGACAATGCAGATAGAGGAAAAGTTGTCAATACTCCTAGAAGTACAAGACATAATCATCTCTCAGTAGACATTCACAATATCTTATTATGAAATGATAACATTTAATTTCACATGTATTTTTCAGCCCAATCTCATTAAAGAATTGACACAATTCTTCCTAATATACATTGTACACAATGTTGTTTCTGAATTCAATAATTATAATTGGCTTTCAAAATAGTTTTGAAGTATATAAAGCTGATTATATTTGTAATGAGCTACTCAGAACCAAAGATGTTCACAAATATGTCCAATTTTGCTAAGATTTTAAACTCTATTAAATGCAAGTAGTACTAACTAGATAATATAAATTTTATCCTAATAAAATAATTTTAAAACTTAAGACTTTAAGTAGTAGATTGCCTGTGACCTATCTTCTAATTGAAAATGAAGCTTGATTTGAAACAGCAATGAGAGTAATTAGTTTAAGGAAAGGAAAGCACACTGTCATGAGCTTTAGAAACAAATATTCCACATGCAATTCCTGGATTCAAGATTCATTAATTATATTCCACCCTGGACTTAACTTCCTTACTATTCAATTTTTATATATGTGAATTGGAAATCAGTTTAATTTGATTCTCATCTTAGAATGAGTGTACCAGGTCAATACAAGTCATCATAGCTTCTAAACCATTGCAAATTCTGATTAAATACTTGATTGTCCATTATTAAAAAAACCAATCACTATTATTTGAAATAATTTGTATAGTCTGTTAGGTACAATTAGAAGAACCAAGTATAAAAGAAAATACTTGCAGTAGAAACCATGAATACTCTGAAAGACTTCATTCTCACTATTCTCATAAGAACTTTCATTTTCATGCTAAGGTAAAATAGTGAAAATATTTTAACTAATAATAGAGAACTAAATTTATCTCCAAACTTTAAAAAATTATTTTATTTATGTATTTCCTTTTTTATTTATGATGTGTGTGTATGTGTGCATACATACATGAACACTAACTGCACACATAAATGAAAACATATGTAGTTGCTCACCAAAGCCAGAAGAAAACTTCAAACACCTGGAGCAGGACTCACAGGTGATTTGGGGCACCTGATGTTGGTAGTGGGAAAAGCACATGTGTCTTTGAAGAGCAGCAAGAGCTCTTAACAATGAGTCATCTCTCTAGCTGCCAAGCCTTTTCTCTGTAGTCATCCTTATATGTTCTTATTCCCTCTATGCCCAGAAAAAAAGGTGCTAAGCAGGGTTTCTCATTCCCATTAACTTTATTCAAGTTTCAATAACTAAAGCATTCTAACATTCACATATAGATTTGTTTTCATAGGCAAAGAGAATGGCCCACATAAAAGAATATGGTCATAAGACAAATATCAATAGATACAAAAAATGAGAATAACTCTGTTGTAGAAGATTTGGGGCCAGAGATTTCGGACCTTGCCCGCAGTGGCTTTTGTCCCCCAAAGAAATGAATCAGACACTTATATTATCTTCATACTGTTTGGCCCATGTCTCAAGCACATTACTAGCTAGCTCTTTCATCTTAATTCAATCAATTTCTTGTAATCTACTAATCTATCTGCCACGTGGCCCAGCCCGTGGCTCACCTGTATTTCTTACATGTCTCTTCTTCGGGGGTTGGATGGTGACTGGCTAACTCTAGGCTCCTTCTACCTGTCTCTCTTTTGATTCTCCACCTACTCTACGGTGCTGCACTTAGGCCAAAACAGCTTTTTTATTTACAGCATACAGAGAACAGAAGCTACCCAGGTAAACTCTGATGATGTCAAGGAACCAGAACCTGGCAGGGTGTGGTCAACTGGAAAGAGCCCAGGAGGAACAGAGAGCCTGGTTCCCTTTTTGACCTGTGGCATGGTTAGAAACGACCACTCAGTTTGGACCTCTCCTGTGCGCTGTTTCTCACTTTTCTCCTCTAAATACCCTCTGTACCATAAGTGGCTTTAAAATAATAAACATTACTTAAATACATAAAAATAGTGGCCTGATAAGTTCCATGACGTAACTCCTTGTATCATATCATACCACCATGGCCCAAAGTTAGAATTCAATAACAACAAAAATCACAGAAAGATTACAAACTCATGGAAATTGAACATCTGTACATTGAACCACCTCTGGATCAGGGAAGAAGTTAAGAAAGACATCAAAGAATTTTTAGAATTTAATGAAAATAAATCCACAACATACCTAAATTTATGAAACACAATGAAAGCAGTGCTAAGAAGAAAATTCATAGCACTAGATGCCTATATAAAAAACAAAGAAAAAGCTCACATAAAAGACCTAACAACTCAGCTGAAGGCTTTAGAACAATTAGATGCAAACTCACCTAGAAGAAGTAGACAGCAGGAAATAATCAAATTTACAGCTGAAATCAGTACAATAGAAACAAAAAGAACAATACAAAAAAATCAGTGAATCAAAAAGTTCGTTCTTTGAGAAAGTCAACAAGGTAGACAAACTTTACCCAAACTAACCAAAAGAAAGAGAGAGTATTCAAATTAACAGAATCAGAAATGAAAAGGGGGACATAATAACAGACCACCCAGGAAATTCAGAGAATTATCAGGTCATACTATGAAAATCTATACTGTACTAAAATGGAAAACCTAAAAGAAATGGACAGCATTCTGGACAGGTACCAATTATCAAAATTAAATCAAGAACAGATTAAAGACCTAAACAGGCCTATAACACCAAGAGAAATTGAAGCTGTTATTAAAAGTCTCCCAAATAAAAGAAAGCCCAGGTAAACATAGGCTTACTACAGAATTCTACCAGATATTCAGAAAACTAATACCAATACTCAACAAACTGTTCCATATAGTGGAAACTAAAGGAATGCTGCCAAACCCTTTTTATGAGGTAACAATAACCCTGACAGCCAAGCCACTCAAAGATACAACAAAGAAAGAGAATTCAACAATTTTCCTCATTAGCACTGATGTAAAAATACTCAACAAAATTCTGGCAAACCAGTTGCAACAACATATAAAAAAAAATGTTAGGGTTAGGGTTAGATCAAGTAGTCTTTATCCCAGAAATGTAGGGATGATCCAACATACAAAAACTACAAATGTCATTAATCGTATAAATAAATTGAAGGAAAAAAAACACATGATCATCTCCTTAGATGCTAAAAAAGCATTTGACAAAGTCCAACACTCCTTTATAATAAAAGTTCTGGAGAGATCAGGAATACAGGGAA
Organism: Sigmodon hispidus; assembly: GCA_004025045.1. Classification (NCBI taxonomy): domain Eukaryota; kingdom Metazoa; phylum Chordata; class Mammalia; order Rodentia; family Cricetidae; genus Sigmodon; species Sigmodon hispidus. The sequence continues at coordinate 18,657 of PVIH01019252.1, read as the reverse complement.
AATTCCTAAGTATAATAAAGGCGATTTATAAGAAGCCAATGGCCAACATCAAACTAAATGGAGAAAAAACTGAAAGCAATCCCACTAAAATCAGGAACTAGACAAGGCTGTCCCCTTTCCCCTTATCTATTCAATATAATTCTCAGCATTTAGCCAAAGCAATTAGAGACTGAAAGGAGATTAAGGGGATACAAATTGGAAAAGAAGAAGTGAAACTATATTTGCAGATGATATGATTGTATACATAAGTGACCCACAAAATTCTACCAGGGAACTTCTACAGCAGATAAACTCCTTCAGCAATGTAGCAGGACACAAGATTAATTAAAAAAAAAATGAGTCGCTGTCCTATACCCTAAAGACAAACAGGCTGAAAAAGAAATAAGGGAAACATCACCTTCTATAATAGCTGCAAATAGCATTAAAAACCTTGGAGTAACTATAACCAAAGAAGTAACAGATCTGTTTGATAAAAACTTTAAATCACTGAAAAAAGAAATTGAAGTGGATATTAGAAAATGGAAAACTCTCCCATGTTCCTGGATAGATAGGATCAACTAGTAAAAATGACAATCTTACCAAAAGCAAGCTACAGATTCAATGCAATTCCTATCAAAATCTCAACACAATTCTTTTTACAGATCTTGAAAGAAATATACTAAATTTCATTTGGAATAACAAGAAAGCCAGGATTGCCAAAACAATTTTGCTCAACAAAAGAACCTCAGGAGACATCACCATCCCTGACTTCAAGTTATACTATAGAGCTACAGTATTAGAAGAAACCTAGTATTGGCATAACAACAGACTTGTGGATCAACGGAATCAAACTGAAGACCCAGGCATTAACACGCACACTATGAATACCTGATTTTTGACAAAGAGGCAAAAATATTCAATGGAAAAAAGATAGTATATTCAATAAATTATGTTGGCATAGCTGTATGGCAGTATGTAGAAAAATGCAAATAGAAACAAGCCTATCACCCTGCACCAAACTCAAATACAAGTGTTTCATAGACCTCAACATAAAATCATCTACATTGAACTTAATAGTAAAGAATTTGGGAAATACCTTCCAATGCATTGGCACAAGTGGCCACTTTCTAAATATAACACCAGTGGCACAGACACTAAGAACAACAATCAATAAGTGGGATCTTATGAAACTGAGAATTTTCTGTAAAGCTAAGGACACAGTCATTAAAAAAAAAAAATGACAGCCTACAAAATGGGAAAAGATTTTCACCAACCCTACAAGTGACAGAGGACTGATCTCTAGAATATATAGAGAACACAAGAAATTAGAGTCCAAAACTCTAAATAACCCAATCAAAAAAAATGGGGATTAGAACTATAAAGGAAATTCTCAGCAGAAGAAATACAAATGGCTGAAAGACACTTGAAAAAATGCTCAACATCTTTAGCCATCAGAGAAATGCAAATCAAAACAACATATCACCTTTCAGATTGGCTAAGATCAAAAACACAAATGACAGCCTATTATGGAGAAGATGTAGCGCAAAGGCAAGAGTACTCTGTTGTTGGTGGAAGTAAAACCTTGTTCAGCCACTCTGGAATGCAGTATAGAGGTTCCTCAGAAAATTGGGAATCATTCTCCCCAAGTTTCTGCAATAATACTGTTAGGCATATACCCTAAAGATGCACATTCATACCCCAAAAGCATTAGCTCAACTATGTTCATAGAAGCATTATTCACAATAGCAAGAACCTGGAAACAACCTAGATGCCCTTCAACTGAGGAATGGATTAACAAACTGTGGTACATCTTCACAATGGAATACTACTCAGCAGAAAAATAATATCCTAAAATTTGCAGGCAAATGGAATGATTTGGAGAATATCCTCCTGAGTGAGGTTTCACAAACTCAGAAGGATAAGCAGGGAATGTACTCACTCATTAGTGGACTTTAAGCAAAAACATTCTTTTTTCATTGAAAGATGATGGGTGAATAAAGTGATTTAAAACACACTCACATGCACACACACACACACACACACACACACACACACACACACAAGCTTCTGTTTTGACTGTAGAAGCATTGCTTAGTAGAAATTTGAGGTGGCCATAGTTCATCTGCGGGCATTAGCTGTGACCTACTGTGCATTCTTTATGTGTAGCTGAGCCTAACCTGGCTTGAGAAGCTTTAGATTTTATTTTGTATGTTTTATGTATTTTAGAAAAAAGAGAAGTTTTATTACTGTACGGGTTTTTTAAAATCTATTCTGAATGTTTTGCTTTTTTATGTAATGTTTGATATTGATTTTCAAAAAACAATTAAAAAAGAACATGAGTCTTATATGAAATGATCCTTTTTGCATTCCAGGTTTAATTTTCTTTGTTCTTTGCAAGGGGTAAAAAGGACATTCATTAGTTAATAAAATAGTTTATACTTTTGTGCCTACAGGTTTTATCCAAAAATAAATAAATAAATAAATAAATAAATAAATAAATAAATCCACTGGTAGATTTTGTCAGGGACACAGGAAAGAGAATAAAGACCATAGATAGTGAAACATCCAAATTTTATACTTGAGATTACAAATGTCCACAACTAAGTCAGTGCTAGAAAATTATATATTTAAGGTACTATAAAAAGAGATGATCTTATCTCTATTGTTGTGCTTGGTACATGTTTATACATACATACTTATACACACATATATATAGAGAGACTAAAATATACATATGTGTATGTATATGACACTATATGTAATATATGTATCGAGGGGCCCATGAGTAGACACAAATCAGGGAAGAAGAGCCAGCACCTAAGGGGAAATACCTGACACTTCAATATTCCCTTCCTGGGAAGGGAACAGATAGTGTTCAGGTACACCTGCTATGCTCTTGATGGATATAAGGAACGAACCACCACTGCTAAATGTTGAAACATCCCTACAATTTAAAGCAGACAATGAATTCATAACAGGCACCTCTAGCCCAAGCTTGGTCCAATCCCAGTACTGTAATCCAGTTCTGAAGCCCCTAGAGCCCTCTCCCCAATAAAACCCCTTCCCTCATGCTGCTCAGGGTTGCTCCAACTCCACCACTGTGTCAAATGGACAGAGTGACCCAAGCTAGCTTATCAATAAAGAGACTCTTTGCTGTTGCATCAAATCAGTTTCTTGGTGGTTTTTTGGGGGTCTGAACTCTTGGCACAACAAAGAGACTAAGGGCTCTCTCTCTCTCTCTCTCTCTCTCTCTCTCTCTCTCTCTCTCTCTCTCACACACACACACACACATACACACACACCAGTTTTTCATGATTAGGAAGCACAAACACTGACAGCAGCACTGTGTAAGGGAAGATGCCTTGCCAAGATTCATGCTTACATTACAAGTTGGAAGTCAAGAAAATTTCAAACATGTTTTGGACAGGTATATAATCTCTTTTGTGTAGAAGAGGATTGTGGGTAAAATTTAGCAATAGGGTGGTTCTGTAAATGATTCTATACCATCATTCTTCTTCATTCTTCTGTTACTGAGCCAAAGGAATTTGTAAATGCATCACTAGTGAGGAATATATAAATATACACACCATCAGCTTTGGATCACTCTGATGTCTGCTCAAAACACAAGAATCAGGAAATGAGCTTTACTCCATGATACCTTTTCAAATCATGAACTTCAGATGACAGTAGAAGTTTATGAAACTTCACATCTTACTCTCAAATTCTCATAGTAACTTTTAACTGCCTTTCATTAAACAAATCAGCAGCCTCAAATTCCTGCCTACCTCACTCTTGTTATATGTGACGGCATTCCTCGTAGACATAAAACGTGCTGTATTATGTCAGGAATTATTTTTCCAAATTGTCTCAGAGTATGTTTACACATGCATGTTGAGTTCTATGTTTTGCTGGCATTACTGAAGTTTTTTTTAAACTTTTTTAAAGAAAAAGAGATTTTAAGCCACTTACATTCTCATGATATTTGATACTAAATTAGACTTTTTTATTTCTAGTTTGAATAATAATATGTTGGTTTAAGATAAAAAATTCTTACCTAGAGCTATCTCTAGAAGAAACAAGAATGCATGCAAAATTCTTATAGGTGTTTATCTGAATCCATAACACATGTTAGTCTTATCACTCAAGACTTGATCTTAGCCAGAAAGCCATGAAATGACAGTCTTATCACAACTTAATTTTCTTAATCTATTTTTTCAGCAAAGTAACACTTTTCCACAATAAAAAATGATTTCAAAAAGAATGCATTGCTTTACATGATGTACAATTCTTTTTGCAAGTCCAATAGCAACAGATGGTGTCTCTCTTTGCTTCTCCATTCAAAATATAGTAACTTCCTTTATATGAAGCATGTAAAAATATGGCCTCTTACACACAAGTAGTTGATAAGAGGATTCATGGAAATCCTCTAAAATTGTTAAAGACCATACTTCAGAAATGTTATGCATATTAGGCATGTGCTCAATTGTATTTAGGTATGAATGAACCAAAGCAAGGCTAGAGAGAAAATCTCAAAATAAGAAACTTGCAAGTAAAATTTGCTAACTTTATTGTAAAAGCACATTTTGTATATATGTTACTGTATAGTATAAGAGAAAAATGTGATGACCCTGCCTCATTCCTCTATGAAGTAGGCAAATTTGATGAGTGTGTGGGGATAAAAATAGTTACATACAGTCCACTCCAATAGACCAGGGCTTCTTAGTGTTTTCCACCTACAATTCCTTAATCAATACAGAAATTTTTACATGGCTAAGGGTATATTGATGTATAAAATAAGTATATGAATGAAACGCTCACTGAAAACAAACCATAATACAATTGGTTTTAAAACAAATGTCTGACATTCACATAATTTTAATCATTTATTGAAGACAAATAAAGACAGATGTGATTCTTTTAACATAAATAATAATATTTTGATTTAATATTTGATACTGGGAGATAATGAATCAGTGTTTTCAGAATTTATCAATATTTTGATTTTGTACTCATCAATGCAGAAAATTCTCACTCATATCGATACATTGAACAAAATTACAAAGAGAATCTAGGATGATAAATCATTTCAGTTAAGATAAAAACATAAGGACCTGCTGTGGGATATACAGTGTAAAGATTTATCACTCAAATTGGTTTAATAAAACACTTATTGTCCAGTAGCTAGGCAGGAAGTATTGGTAGGACATTGAGTCAAGGAGACTTCTGGGAAGATGAAGAGTGGAGTCAGAAGTCACCAGCCAGATGCAGAGAAAGCAAGATGAGAATGCTGTATTGAGAACAACCACAGGGCAATGTAATTGATAATTATGGGTTAATTTAAGTGTAAAATCTAGTTAGTAATAAGCCTAAGCTACCAGCTGAACATTTATAAGTAGTATTAAGCTTCTGAGTCAATTATTTGGGAAGCTGCTACTGGATATTTGGGGATTGCTGGTGGGACAGGATCTTCAAGTTACAGATCTGAGTTGATATCAGGTATTCATGTAAAAAGTCAGAAGTATTAGTACATGTTTGTAATACCAGAACTGGGGAGAGAGATCCTTAGGGATCACAGACCAGCCAGCCAAGCCTGGTGAACACAGAGATTAGGGAAAAATGCTGCCTCAATAAAACAATGTATATAGCTCTAGAGAAACAATACCTGATGTTAATCTGTGAACCCCAGTAGTAGAGGAACACATGCATGCACACTCACTTACACATGTACCTCCAACACACATATGTATATGCACATACATCCATAAAATATAAATAAAAATGATGTAACTTTGTTTAGGTTTATTTTATACATTATGAAAATTTTTATATTGATCTTTCCATGAAATCCAATTAAGTAACTCAAACAGCAATTTTTAAGTCAAACATTCTTATACATTCCATCCAGAGAGATATTAATTTGATAAATATTACTAAATTACAGTTGAAAAGAAATACTAGGCTTCTTTGTCTTTTGTAATTAATACATTATGTTTTCATAAGGGGAGAAACTTCTTAAACAGAAAAAAGCTTAAATTCATAACATACAACAGTCTTTAATGTGAGCCAAGCTCACATTATATTGGTGTTTCATGGTGGAACATCATATGAAATTCATAGTATTTATGTTGTGTTTATAACCAAGGACAAAAGTTAAAACAAGAACAAATGTTGTCATATATACATTAAATTCATCACTCAGTTGTCTTTAAATTACTTTTGGTGCTTGTATATTGAAAAACCTTTTACTGTGCCAAATTTGGTAGTGATGGTTGTGAGTTAGAAATCAAGAAAAAAAGCTACACCAGACTCACTCTTGAGGGAGGGGGGACAAAACTGGATTTGGCCAGGAGTGGAGACTAATCCAAGCATTATTGGGTCAGTGGGACCATAGGACTCTCCGCTCCCTGCCCAGGAAGGGGATGGGGAGTTGCGGAGAAGAAAAATGACAAGATGTAGTGGGAGGGGGAAGGGACCTTGAATAAGGATATACAGGGATGGGAAAAAAATTTCAGAGGGAAAGATGAACACAAAGTAAATATATGTGTAGCAATCTTATTTGCATTACCACCGTTGATAAGCCATGCTTATGATTCTTATCCTCTTTATAGTTATTGTTAATTTTTCCTCATTTTAAATTTATGTAACTGTTTTTTTTTGTTAAATACAAAAAAAAGCTACAACCTATGTTATAATGTAGCTTCCCTGTTAGAGTATGGCATGCTTTCTCATGAAATATTTAAATTTAATGCCACTTTCTCTTAATTAAAATTATATATGAACCATGCTACATGATCTATGTCAATAATTTGTTTTTAAGTACTAGCTGACATTGTGACGTAGATAAGCTCAGTGCTTCTCTTCTATGTTCCGTGGTTACCCTTTCAAACAAAAACATAGCATGAAGAAGCTCATGAGTAACTGTAACATTCTTTAATTAGAGGGTTGGTTTTGAATAGGAATGAATACACAAATGCTTGCTTACTTTCACCTCACACTTTTATATAAGATGCTTTTTCTTTTGTAAAAGAGCCTGAAAATAGAGCCATCATATTCTCAGCAGTGGTTGGGTCCTCGAGACTTCAGCATCTGGTTCTTCTCTTTGGCACTTTGAATTCTGCCTAGTTCTTCATAGATCAGTGCCTCATTCAGTCATCATCATAGAGGCTTTGTCCAGAAACAGGTGAAAGCAGATGCAAAGAGCCAAACCAGACAGAGTTTAAATACAGAGGGAGTCTAAATTAGAGCTCTCCATTAGGTCCCTCCTCTTCCAGAAGTCCTCTAGAAGAAGGGAAGAAAAGATTTTAGGAGATGAAGGGATGGAGGACAACAGCAGAACATGGCCTGCTGTATCAACTAAGCAGAGTTGACATAGACTCACAGATGGAAGCAATAAGCTGGGGGCTTCCAGAGTTCTGTATCAGACCCATTGCATATACAACTGTTAGTTTGGTGGTTTTCTGAGACTCCTTTCACCAGGAATATGTGTGTCTGATTCTTTTGTCTGCTCATGGGACTGTTTTTCTCCTGATGGGTTGACTGATCAAGCCTCAATATGAGGGTTTTTAGCTTGTCTTATTGTATTTTGTTTTGTCCTGACTGGCAGTTATCTCTTGGAAACCTGCTTGTTTCTGAAGAGCAAATGGAGGTGGAGTAGATCTTGGCACAATGGGGGGTTTGGACGAGAGCAGGGAGAAGCAGAAGGAGAGAAAATGTTGCTGAATTATATTGTATTGAGAATACAATACAATGAGAGAAAAAAATCTATTACTAATTTTAAAAAGTTTTTAAAAATGCACCAAGTTCTCCACTTTGCTACTTTAAAATCTAGATGTGTTTATTCTCTTCATTGTTAGGAGTTAAATGTTATCAAATAAAAAGTATATGTAAGGACAGTTACATTTATCAAAGGGTTTTGTGGCATAAAAAGATCATACTTTGAAAATTTCAAAGATGCTTTAAAATAGTGATGTATGCTAAAACCAGTAACAGTAAAATAAAGAGAGATGGACCCAGAAAGCACAGCTCCTTTGAAAGAGTTAATATAACCCAGTTGATTTCAAGTATATTCATCTCTAGTTACAGCCTTTAATGACAGTGAATCATATTTTTATAGAAAAATAAAAATATCAAGAGTATATCCCTATTCTTGGGAGACTGGTAGACATTATTCAGATCTACTGACTGAACACAAACTAAGGACTCTAGATGTCACCATCAAAACAGCCATAAGATTAAGTTTTAATTAAGTTTTGATTAAGTTTTAAGTTAACACAAAACGATTGCTTAAGTATCATACTCCAAACTGTTACATAAGACATTTAATTTTTCTGTTAATATTTTCAATGTTTTCAAAATGATCTGGAGTGTTTGCCCCTCTTTATAGTATTCAATATTTACCTGTATTGATATTTTAACACATGTGAATGATGCATGATACCATACCAGAGTGACTGGTACATCCATTACCACAGGCATTTATCACTGAACACAACTCTTTTTGCTTGTAATTAATATATAAAAAGATACTAACATAAAGATTAAAAAAACAAAGGTATTCTGCATTTTAACTTTTCTGTTAAAGATCCACTTTTTAAATCTCCATTTCCTTTAGAGTCTATACACTTAATTTTTCTTAAGTACCCATGTTTATTAGTTAGTTGGGCTAGTACCTCAAGGCAATTTTTTCTTTGGAATCACTACACATTAATAATATGCTAAAGTTATAATCTGTAGATTTTCCTAGCACAAATAATCCCACAAATAAATTTAGTTACCTGCAATGATAATATTCAGATACTCCTATAGTAGAGATATCAGCAGAAATGTGACTAGAGATCCTTATACATACCCAGGCAAAGAAAAAGTATTGTTTTGCCCATACAATTCATACAGACTCAAAACACAAGTAAAGATGACTAGATAAGGGTTGTTCCTCATATGTGTCAGGAAGCCCTATGCAATGGCTCAGTGAGTAATATTGTTTGCTACAAAAGCCTGCCAACCAGAGTTCAGTCTCTGGAACCCAAGATAGAGTGTGATAGAAATGTTTGTCTGTATGCAGTTAATATCATTCTGTAAATAAACTATTTTGGCCTGTGTCAGGTGCCATAGAAATTGGTGGAGGAATCAGAGGACAGGCAGGAGAAGGAGGGTGGACTCAGACAGACTTCATCCAGCTGCCCAAGAAGAAACATGTAAAGGACCCAGGTGAGCAGGCCATTGGCTATGTGGCCAGATGGATTAATGAAAATGGCCCAAAATAGATGGAGCTACCTAGCAGTGTGTCTGAGACATAGGCCACATAGGATGAAATTAATATGTGTCTGACTCATTTTGGGGGGGAAGGAGTCAAGGACAGGTCAGGCCTCTGGCCCAAATGTAGTCAGAAATCTCATACAACAAATAGATGGTGTCCAAAATGGGACCTAGAACACCAGCATAGAGCCTGAGAAAGCTTAAAAAGCATTCTAGAACACAGAAACAGAGCCAAAAGTGACTTCTGAGTTGGGTCAGGGTACAGAGACACTGTGGTGTTCAGATTTTAATTTAAAAATGGAAGGTCTATGGCAGGCAGCTTAAACCAAAGCTGATCCCTAGAAGTCAGAAGACTCGGTATAAGCAACAAACTGCATGTGATTGATTTAAAGTTTTTGTTTATATTAACAAAAGGGGAACAGATTCAAAGACTTTTTTTGGTAGCATTTTCTTGGGTCCGCTCTGTTTGCTGGCAGTGAACAGACACATGGCTCTTTTAAAAAGCATCCTGACTCAGTTTTATTGGCAAAAATGTGTGGCTCCTTAAGAGCTGTGTGCCACTAAGAACTAAAAAAGTAAGCATGGCTCCATTACCTCCACCATGTTGAAAAGCCACCAAAATGGAAGAGGTCAGCAGTCATAACAGTGCTAACATTTTAAAAGCTTTCTGGTTGAAAAATTATTTGAGGATACACAATGAAACATAGTCAAATGGAGAAAACCTTTAAACAGGTTAAAATGTGTGTAAAAAAAGAATATGTAGACTGGGAGAGAAAAGAAAAGGGGTAAAGAAAAATCCCTTAAAAAAATAAAGATATAAAAAGTCATGTAAAGATGGCAAATACACAGAGTCTAGATTATGGTTATTATTGTGTTTTTTATAAAAATTTAACTTTTAATGAGCTAACTGTGGAATGACAATTGTTTGCAAAGGCTTCTAAATTAAACAAATATATATATTTTAAAGATATCTTGACTTTGAAATATTTTTCTAAGGATATATTGTTTTAGAAAAGAATTTCTGCTTTTGTTTCCACAAAAGATCAAAACCTGTGGATTGTTTCCAGGCAAAAATGGTTTCATTTGCCAAGGACACCTGAAAATTCTCTGATGGGAATATCAGCTTCTGGGATGCCAATTAATATGATTAAAAGCCTCAGGATCCCATGAGATTTCCAGTGCCCCTTAATCAGCAGAAAGCAGTAATGTGAATCGCTATGCCCAAATTCCCAAAATATTGCTTATAAACATTTGTCTTTATTATAAATGGTTAATGGTTATAGTCAATCTCTTTCTAAAAGAAAAAGGAAGAGAATATGTTATAGGAATAATTTAAAAAGATAGATGGATTTTGGTTTATCGATACAAATTTAAGGTCAATTTTGTTATGCTGTATTTTTCTACTCTTGTTTAAGGTATTATGTTTATGTAACTCATTTAAAATTGTAATATATAATTTAAAAATGCAAATTAATAGTCATCTATGATAACCAAACTTAAAGTCATGTTAGTTAGGTTTTTGTAGGTATACAATGATATATTTTAATGAGATAGGTAGCCTTAAAAGACTTTAAAGACCTACCAAATATGACATTTAAAATATTTTAAGAGCTTAGACTTTTCTGGACATTGAGACAGGTCTGCTTCTGGCAGTACTAGTGTACTTCAAGATAAAGATGGGCATTAAAAAAACTTCATATGGAATTTACTTTGTGACAATAGTTAGCAAACTGTTCTTGTATTGACTGCTTGACAGTATGCTATACAAACGGGACATGCAGGTTCCATAAGAAAGTGACCTCTGAACTTGGGTGGAACAAGAAGAAATGGTCCTTCAGTTTCCTGCTCTGAAGAAAAAAATTGCCAGGTATCTCTCAGGACACAAGAAGAAGTGATTGATGTACTATGCCAGATTTTCTGAATCACTGGAAGGTATGCCAGAGACTCTGGGCCTATGGGCTGAAAATGGATGCCCCAACATTACAAAGGAACTTTGGGTGACTGTCCAGGCAGACAAGTGTCATCTCTGTCATTTCTAGATTTTGGAAGTTGCTTGTAGTTCCTGTTTACTTGGGTGATATTATATCTTTCTCTGGTCTTTGATGTAGTTGAATATGTGAAAACTATAGTTATAGTTTTTCTTAAATATGTTAAAGGGTATGTTAGATATGAAACTTTAGACTCATGAGGATAAGGTAGAAAGTAGAGTATGTTCTTTAATTTTGTTAAATACAAATATACTAGATATTATAATTGTAATTCTTGCTTGATAGCTGTTTTACTATATGTAATTTTGCTATATTAAAATTGAAACCTTCCTTGTTGATTAGATAGAAAAGAGTAAGTGTAATGGAAATGTTCATCTGTATACTGTAAATAAAGGAACTGTTTTGGTCCATGTCAGGCACTGTAGGAGAAGTCGGCAGGGAAATTGAGGTTCAGGTAGAAGGAGTGTGAAGTCAGATAGACTCCATCCAGCCACCCAAGAAGAAGCATGTAGGACTACAGGTGAGCTAAGGGCCATGGCCTCAGGCACACGGCCAGATAGACTAATAAAAATGGGTTGAATTAAGATGAAGGAGTTAGCTAGTAATGTGCCCAAGACATACACCAGACAGGACAAAATTAATATAAGCATCTGAGTCATTTTGCAGAGTAAAAACAGACCCAGGCAGCTCGGATTTCTGTCTCATACAAGGTCAGAAATCTCCTACAACTGAGAGAAAGTCAATTTCTAAACTATCTATCTCCACAGCCTCACTGTGGCATCTTTCCAACTTCTCCCTGTTTAATATGCACAAATACTCAAACTCATACAATCACACACTGAAAAACAAATAATTTATATTTTTTTAAAAAAAGAAGGGCTGATATTCTGGCCAGATAATAAGTAACTTGTTTACCTAATCAGCTTCAAGTATTCTAAGATTTCTATTGTTGGTACTGTACCATACGCTATGAAAAATAGAATGTTTAATAAATCACAAGGCCTTGACTTAGAGAAACTCACAAAAAATTAAAGGAAAACACAAAATTATTTTAAAAGTTAAAAGCAAAAGGACTGAAAACAGAAGTCATAAGGTTACATTGATCATTTAAAGTAGAAATTGAAAAAGATAACATGAGTGTTTGGATTCTTCTCTCTATAGTTAAGGATAAGTGATATAGAGAATGCATATTCCTAAGCTTTCAATGAATGCAGTATTACATTTCTATGGGCAGCCTTCTTCTCTAATTATACAAAATTACTGCATAATTAAACTTAAATGAAGTATCTAAAATAACTGAACTCAGAGAAGCAAAGAACAAAATTATGGTTGCCAGAGGCAGGGAGGAGGGGAAATCAGGATTGCTAATCACATGTGTATGATGCTTGGAGAATGCAAGAGGAATAAGTTCCAGAAATCTGGTATAAAACTCTGTAAATGCATTTAATAACATTCCACTGGACACTTGAAAATCTATTGAAGGTAGATGTCAAATTAAGTGTTTCTCCCACAAAAATAATTATATTCAATTACTACCTATCTGATAATAATGAATATATTTATATCTCAGGCAAACTTTAGGTTCAATTAGACCTACATTCACATGCTGTACCCAATATGTGTTAGGGTATACTGCATTGTTTGGTAGATGAGTAATTTAATAAAATAAATCATATCTATTTCATTCTTCTATCAAGATAGAACCACCTTGTGATAAAGACATAAAAGTAATACCCTGGAGTAAATACCATGAAAGAATAGAAAATAAATAAACAAACAAAATGCCAGACTTCTTTTTTTTTATTTCTTTTAATTTTAGAAAAGCTCATCTCAACACAGATCAAGTTAGAAGACTCTCTGTTGCTTAATGCCATTAAGGAAAAAACCTCATGGGTTACTCTACAGTTTTCTTCATGAGCCTTTGAGCTAACCTTCCCCATAGTTTCAAATGAACAAAGAGAGTCCCAAAGAATTAATTTATAATAATTAAATTGATAATGGGAAGCTGATCCCAGATACCTTTACAATCAAAAGTTAAATATGTTGCTGGTTTTCTAGAATGGTAGGAGGTTTTCACTCTATGGGAATAGCCAAGTGAACTTACAGGGTTGGAATCATTACAATCCATCTTTCATTAAAAGTCTTGAACATGTACATGAGAAATAATTCAAACAGAATAGGTGTTGGCCAATGTTAATACCATGGGATTTTAATTTGCAATAAAGTATCTTCTATTGCACCAATTTAGATTGTAAGAAAAGAGACTCTGAACTAAATTCAGGGGAAGGCTAAAATATCAGAGAGAGGAAGCATCATAGTCACTTCTCATCCAGCTGTCTTAAAACTTCCTTAGCCTCACTCCCCGTTGCTTCTGCAGGTTGCTTCTGCCAGTCACTTCTGCCTCTGCTGGGTTCCTATGAGGCCTTATATACCCTTCTTGTCAGCTGTATCCCATTCAGGTTAGAATTGAAGGTGTGAACTACTCTATTTCCTAGCCAGCTTTGAACTCACAGAAACAGAGGAAGTTCTGTCTCTGGAGTTATGTGATTAAGGGTGTAGGTTCACCACTCCTGGCTTTCCCTGTGCTGGGATTAAAGGTGTGTGCTATTGAATCTCAGCTGTTTATCTTTGTACTCAAGAATCAGGAAATTCCTGACCTATCTGTCTAGAATTTGACTGTGTGCTGTCTCTCTAATATTTCAGGTTTTATTAAATGTGTAATATATATCCACAATATATATATAATATATATCCACAATATTACACATTTAATAAAACCTCAATATTGGGAAAAGAGCACCCAGTCAAATCCTGGGCAAACAGCTCAGGAAATTCTTAAACCTTGAATACAAAGACAAACAGCTGAGCCAGTCACACATACCTTTAATTCTAGCACAGGGAAAGCCTGGAGTGGTGACCTATACCCTTGATCCCACAACTCTAGAGACAGAACTTCTTCTGTTTCTGTGAGTTCAAGGCTACACACCTTTAATCCTAATCTAAATAGATATGTAAGTGCTTGGAGAGACCCAGAGAAGACAGAAGTGACTGGGAGAAGTAATTGGCAGAAGTGACTGGTGGAAGTAACTAGAAACAAGGCTAAGGAAGTTGCAAGACAGCTGGGTGAGAATTGACTGTGGTGCTTCCTCTCTCTGATATTTCAGCCTTCCCTCACTATTTGGCTCTAAGTCTCATTTGTGATACTACAAACTTATCACCACAATCCTCTTTTTGTAAGATCATCCAATGATTTCTAATTTTTCTACATGCAGCTTCAATGGGGCACAGATACTTGTTCTATATCTTTAAATTTTACATATGATTAAAATATTACCAAGTGACATTTAGAAACTACAAAAATATGTTAAGCACACAAAAGTTTAAAAAGTACAAAAATATATGCTAGAATGGAAATGACAATTTCTCTCTGCCACTGCAAGAGTTTTGTCCTTTTCAATTATAGAAAACAAACTTGTGATATGTTACAAGTACTTTTATTTTTAAATAATGCTATTCTCTTTAAGTACTAGATTATAACATTTTTAGAGTTGTGAGTAAACTCTTTAAGTGTTTTTTTTTCTTGGCAACTGAAATATTTCTGTTATGTCAATATTTATTGACTTAGAATACTTCTGTTAGTTGTCTCAAAATTAGCATAATTATAAATTGAACTTATTAACATCATCATATGTGAATAATGGGCACATCCTTGAATTTTTAATAATTACTTCTTATATTTTAGAATAAAAGGCTAAGGCATGTAAATTTTTTGTAAGGTTTTTGATAGATGTTGGCAAATTACCCCTGAAAAGATTGTACTCCCCTATCATCATGAAATTTTGGACGGCTGTTTATGTCCTCTTTTAAATGGGAATTTCATCAAACTATGGATGAAATTTCTGTTGTATAATTTGCTTTTATAATATTACCTGTAAGCCTGACTAGATTTTCATGTAACCATTGGCATTTCATGCAGGCTTTTCTGTGTCATCTGTTTATGAGTTAAACACAATATTCTATGCTCATCTTTGAAGATCATAAAATTCTATTGCTGATAAGAGGTGCCAGGAGCTGAGCATATTAATTCTTCAGTGATCAGGCAGGTTGTGGTTTGAACTAGCAAACATTTGGGTTTGAATTATTCTTGCTTAGCAATTTACCATCTGATGGCATAAGATAAATTTAGTAACAAGATTTATTTATATTTATTACATGTGGAACAAAATGCCAAAGATTTTAAATGTTTTATGTCTTCTAACATTAAACACAACTATATCAAGTAAATATTATACTTGTCTAATTTTACATAGTAGAAAGCGTTTTAGGAGAATAACAGTCATTTTAAAAGGCTATGCAGACAGTTGAAGACAAATTGACTGTCTTAACAAGATCTACATAGGCCAGCATCCACATCCAGAATTTTGTCTGTGCCCTTTTCCCATTATTACACTATTAAAAAACCTTACCTACCTAGAACATTGTCTATATGTTCTCACTTTGTTATAACTTTATTTTTATGTCCTGCTTTTCAAGTTACTCTGAAATATGCCATAATTTTTCTCAATAATATGTGTATTTCTTATTGAATAATTATCTCAACAGTACTTACTGAAATATAAATCTCTTCTTTTCTACTGAGGTCATGCTGATCTGAAAGGCCTCTGTTGCCACCTGGGGCTATGATGACATCTGGGCTTGAACTATTAACTAGGGCCATTTGTGGGTCTGTTGTCCTACCATAGCCAATGTTTGTGTTGTTGTCTGTGGTTCCTGTTACCATCAAAAGTCATGCAAATACTCAGGATCTGAGTTACCACCCAAAGCCATGTTAGTGATTAAGGGTCATATTGTAGTTGGAGCCAAACAGATCTAAGTGCTCTTGGCTACCACAAAGTTCCATGGTGATGCTAAGGCCCAGGCTGTGGCAAAGGGCCATGTCTGGCTCAGTGATCTTGAAGTAGCCAGGTCTAAGTTAATGTTTATGGACCCGAAGGACTATGTGGATGCCTAGGGTACGGTCACCTACATGAGACCATGTTGGTGCCAAATGCGATGCTGCCATTGGTGGGGGGCATAGTGATAGTTGATGGTGCCAAGGGCCATGTCTAGAATACTGGTTCTACTGCAACTGGGGTCTGTGTTGATATCTATGGCCCATCTTACCATAGGGAACCATGGGAACCATGTGAGTTGGGTCACATGCCCCAGGGTCTTGCTAAGCCATTCTCCCTCTCACTGACCCTGAGGTTGCTATTCCTGCCCTTCCCTGGACACTGCAATAGGAGAAGTAGGCTCATCCTTAATAGGAAAGACAGCCTCCATACTAGAGAGAGATGTCCCTATTTCTCACCACAGGCACAGGAGAGCTGACCCTGAAGGCATGGACATTGGAAAGCTGGCCCTGTCTATCACCTGGGGTGGGAGTGGAGGTCTGAGAGTCAGGGAGAGAGGGCAGTCTCAGTAGCCTGGACTGACCAACTCAGCTATCACCCAGGCCCACATCCTGGGCCTAGGGTTGGCTCACCCTAACATCTACCCCAGCTATGACTTGCTGAATCTAGTAAAGTAACTATTTCTGTGAAACATTAGCCTCAAGATCCCCAAGACTAGACAACAGCAGGATAGCCAACACAAATTTCCATGAGAGTTCTGTGATGATGGTGTGCCAGAGGCTGGAGGCCTTGAACCCAGACCAATGACTTATTACAATGAATATTTGTGGGTGTGCTGAATGAAAAAAAAGGATATACTGTGTGACACACAGAAGTTTCCAATGATACTTGGACAAATCAGGTGTGGGAGAGACAGAAAAGACAGAGAATGGACATGGTTTTTTGGGTTGGTTTGTTCTTAATGTTAGAAGGGCCCATAAAGAGGTGAGGGGTCAATGTAGAAAGACTGAAAAATGAGTGGATTGTAGTGCATAATGTGAAATGCTCAAAGAATCTATAAAAAATTATGATATAAAATAAATGAATAAATATTTCTTTACTAATAGAAATATATTTCCAATCTTTATCTATTTTTATGAGAATCAGAGGAATATCTGTAGCCTTATGCTGTGAGGAAGCAAAATTTATAACAATTGTGAAACACAAACAATAATGACAGAAAAATAATTAATAAAATATCAAAGTGAAAATCAAAAGATGAATCATTTGAATGTTTGACTAATGGGGTCAGTAAATATTGATTATGTTGTGATGGTTAAGTGAAAATATTGGGCAAATACATACTCCAAAATGGTTGGTTGATTTCAATGGGGATGTTCTGCAAAAAGGAACATGGCTGTCCTTGCAAAAGCTAATCAGGAACTGCCTTGACTACTAAAATCTTTGTGTCATCCTTTTGTGAATGGAAGCAATTACACAACCCTCAATAATCAAATTTCAACATTTAATCACATTGTTTATTTTTCTTAGAATTCACTATTGATTCCATGACTGGCCCATAGACACTTGAATGAATGTGATAGCACTCATCTGTAGCGGGAAATCTAAAAGTATGCAAAAAAGCCACGCTGGAATGCTGAGCCTCGCGGAGTCGGGGAGGAAACAACGAATGAGCGCCTCGCCGGAAGACAGAAGCGTCACGTCGCTGGATGAGTGACGTGGAAGGGGACTGGCCAGCGGGGACTGATCTCGCTCTGCTGGGCAGATGGCTGCTCCGATCGCTCCTGCTGTGCAAGGTTAGGATTGCTCCGGTTCTCCATGGTTGGGACTGCTCCTGCTTTCTGCTGCGTGGATCTACGGACTGCTCCTGCTTTCTCCAGCGTGGATTGTTCCTGCTCTCCACTTCTCCGTCCTTCTCCTGCTTTTTCTCCTTCTCCCCTGGAACAATCCCTGTTATCCCTGTTATGTAAGTACCTTTTAAATAAAATTCTTTAGTTAACATATATTTCTTGGTGGGTTAGTACCGCAATAATTGGCGGCCCAACGTGGTGCTGACTCCACGAAACCCGGCTGGGTTCCTCAGCCTTGGTTTCGGGACTTGCTCCAAGCCACGGGCGGATCTGCACTTGGAAACAAAGGCTGCACGAGGAATCCCTTCGGGCACCTTTACTGCCACTGCTGATAGCAATTGCGACATCTGCTGGCCGTAAGTCCTCATTACATCTGAGTAAGGTAATTTATTTTTTCTTTTTTTTTTCAAAATGTCTGACCAAATAAATGTTCAGAATTTTACCCATTTTTTCACAATGGTTATAGAGGATTATTTTCGGGATTATGCATTTGAAGGCTATCTCAACCCAGGAGTTGTTTTGCTTTTTTGTGTGATAATATATTTCATACCTACCTATTTTAAAGGATCCCAGCGTAGAGATGAATACATTCCCCATAGGGGGTATGAGGCTAAGATGTGTGACATGGATGAACATATTAAGACAATTAAGAAGCTCATTGCCTCCATAGAGGAGAGGTCTACATTGATTAGA